>JAJEOX010000155.1:0-75891 GCA_020740385.1 Mylabris phalerata | reverse complement strand
ATACAGCTTGATAAATTTGGAAAATCCGTCAATAACTTCAAAAATATATCGATAACCAAAACCACAGGGGGTTTTTTTTCTAAAGGCCCATAATGATCTATATGGGAGGACATGTAAACGGGGCGGTTTTTTCTAAATTGATGCAGTTGAAGCTTCCTTCCTATTTACGCACACTGTGGTGGAGTACGTTATACATTTCAAACACGAGGCAATGTAATTTTTCAATTCTATTGCCCTCATATTTGGAAACCATTTCAATTTCGCGTAATTAGTTTCCATTGTTTTTGTACAATACCGACGTGACCAAAGTTGTCGTGATACATTTTGGCAATCACTTGAATTTTCCATATTTTGTGGAATAACGAATAAAATTTTCGCGTTTTTCTTCCGATAAAAGTTATATGTGATTCTAGACCGTTCCGCAATTCATAAACAGGATGTATCTCGGTTTTCTAATATATCACGCATCTTATTAATAGTTCTCGTCCTGGTGCCTTGCTGGAAAAGCTAGAATTTGTGTTCAATCATGTATTTTCTTCTAATAACAGAATATTTTTGACCAACGGCTAAGTGCATACGCATGTTGTTCATTCTAGTTCCGGATCGGTGTTCTAATGAATAGTTATAATTTTTGAAGGGTTAAAGCCCACCTGGCTATATCGGGGATTTATATCTTTTGTTAGTAAGATTAATTTATAAAACTATTACAAGCGGTAACAATTTTACAAAGGTATACCCATAAACATAAACATGGAATCTTGTTTCAAGGAATAAATAATTACTATAAACATTCGAGCTCATAACTATTGATATTTAGATTCCTCAATCGTTGTTGTCGTGATTGCTAAAAATAATGCTATTGGATGAAATTTACCATCTTACCCTGTTTCTGCAATAATACCGAACCAAATCCTGATGCACTAGCATCACAATGCAACGCTGTCTGCGCGGCCCGCCGAAGCTGATTTTCGGGCGAATAAATAGCTAAGACCGGATGACTAATTAGTGTCTTCTCTTTAAATTAATTAAACGCGGACAGTTGTTCTTTCCGTTTTAAATTCCATTTACTTGACTTTTGTTTTATGCTAGCTATAACAGTGGTTTTGCGATAGTTTGCAAAATTCGGAATAAAACCGTCTAAAGTAACTAACTAATCCTAAAAAACTCTGTAATTCTTTTAACTGTTTCACGCATATTCGGACTTAAATTTTGATTTACAATTAAATTTAGCTCATTTGATTCAGAATTATTGTCAATCAACATCAATGATCTACATTCTTTTTCAAACTTATCTATTGCTGAAACTTTGAATGGCTTCAAAGAAACATTAATCAAAGGTGAATTTATGAAATCTCGACCTAATAAAATATCAAAATTCATGGTTTCATCTGGAACCACAAATAATTCTAAAATAACTTCTATATTGTCAATTTTTATTGGAGATTCATAAACTCCTAAAATTTCAACCCGTGAACTGTTGACACCCACAAAATCCCTTGGTATATTTGTCTTATTATAATTGACTGGTTCAAAACAATTTAGATTTAATTAAAGTTATTGGACTACCTGAATCCAAAATTCCATTAATTTTCAACCTTTTCTTTTCTTCACTTTGTTGCACCTGAATTTCCACATTTACCATATACGGTGGTTGAAGATTACTTCCATAACTGCTGGAATTGATGACATTTGTACTGGCTGTTTTCTTTTCTTTCTTAGGCACTTGCTCGTCACGTGCCCTTGTTCTCCACATGAATAACACGAACCTTTTTCACGTTTCGGTTTCGGGCAACTCGTCGCAATGTGTCCTTCTTCGTTGCAATTATAACACTTTGTTTTTCTTGGTTCACTTTTATTAAATCCTTTACGATCATTATTCTTTTTATTGGTTACTGATTCAGATGTTTGTTTATTATTATTGTTAACAATCGTTTTAAAGCACTTATTGATAGTTTTGTCTTTCACTGTTTGGTACACATGCAACTTATTTTTTAACAGCTTTAAACTAGTGGCTTCGTACAACGATAATTTATTGTTCGAATAATCTGGTATACCGTCCACTATATAGCTAATAAGTGCTTCTTCTTCGATGTCACCTCTGGAAGCTAATTCTTTCATCGATAATATGTATTCTTGCAGTGTTTCATCTTTCTTTTGTGTTCTTTTTCCCAGCAGTCTTTGTATATCAGCACTGCTTACTTTTTTAGCGAATCTTCTCGGAGTGCCTTCTTCAGCTTTTGCCGTGAACACAAGCCTTTCTCACCCTTAACGAACAACTTGGCCAATCCAGATAACGACTTTTTGGCGAACACTAATTTTTCAAGATCACCCCATCCCATGATTTTTGCAATATTTTCGAAATCGTCGATCTATAATTAAACTGATAGCCATCCTCACCCGAAAATGACCGAATTGTATCCTCAACATCTCGATAACTTAACGTAAATTTCGGTGTACTCGAATAATTTTGGGTTGATCTTACTCTGTATGATTTCGAACTTGTTTCTCCATCATCATTTTCGTCGTTGATATCTTCTTGATCGTCACTTTCTTCTTGATCGTTGTTTCCTTCCGTTGATAAGTTCGATCTCAGATCTTCTAAATTCATTAAACTACTACATAATTTATATGATAATTCTTCTTTTTGTTCATCTTCATAATTTAAATTTAATAAATTCATAATAGTAGTAATTTCTTTCAAAGAAAAATCATTTGTCAATTCTGTACATTTTTCTTGAAACGGTTCACTATTGGTATCAAAATCAGAGCCCGTAAAATTTCTCAATCGTTGTCGATTTTTTCGATCGCCTTCTTGGCCAAATACTAATTTATGGAATGATTTAATTACCCTCGTACTAGCGCCGGTGATATTTTTATTGATAGTAGTATAGTAATGCCGATTCTGGATCACCGGTCAGTTATGCGCATGCGCAAAGGCGGGAAATTCAAATTTTGGGGATATCAGTGATATCAGGTTAAAACAGATACCTTTTCTTTGTTACAAACCGGAAATACAGACATCTTTGCGTCCACGTGATCTTGACCTCTGTTATATATGTAAGCGTAGAGAGTTGAATACTTCAGTGCGATTAAGATGGTCGTTTTCCGTACTATTTAAGTGCATTAAATGTAGAGGTGGAACAGATCAACCGAACACAAAATGCGTTGCTTGTAGTTTTGAGGAATTTGTCAGAGAGTCACATAACTCTAAGCATATACCAAGTCAATTCTTCTATCGTTCCTAAACTTTATAGCGCATGCTCGACTGATGAATTGGTATATATTCCTTTTCGCAATGCTAAGGAACTGTATTTGGAAGTGAGCTACATCAGAGGAAATGGCTACTTCCTTTTTAAATTGTGTCAACTCGTCGCTATACATAAAACCATTTGTTGACGTCTAGTCGTTGGAAATTAGTGAAAGATTTGAGATCAAATCGTTTGATAGGATAAACACTAAGAATGGTGATGCAGTGGTAGTGGAGTGCAAAGACTTCAAAGTTATATAGCCTCACCGCTTTGCACAAATGTTTACAGAATGTAAAATAGATGATTTAAATGAAGAAATTTTTGAAGGAAATTTGATCTTCATGGTTAGTGAAGGTCCTGCTGGGGAAACGACAAATATTAAGTTTGTCTCAGGCTAGCTCCAGTGCGCATGTCTGCAGTATTTTGCTTCATTTATCTTTGACGGTCACATATAATTTTTCATTACTCAGAATGTTTCCATCACAGCTCTTCATTGTAGCGAGTGTACTCGTGAACCACAAATTATTCACATCAATTCCTTTTGATATTTCGGCATGCTTTGCAACAGTTGACTGTAGCAACACCTTCGATGAGACATGGCCTAATAAATGGGGTAAAATGAATATTTATGCAGGAATGTGTACATTACCAATACATAAGGCAAATGATATTGTTTCATTTAAAATACGCTACTTGTTGCCAAATCAAACATATATTGATAGTGAATGGCAAACAGTAGTTGGTGAGAATTTTGATAAAGGTGAATATATCTTAAATAAAGACTGTGCATGGATCACTCAATGCGGTTATCAAGATGTTGGTGTTATGATGTTTGCTGTAATAGGAGTCATTCTCTTTTGGTTAAGCATAGGACTGATTGTTGGCAAATTGTGTGTAATGTTAACCCGACGTGTGTACGAAATTAATGTATTGGTAGGAAATTAAATAGAAAATCGTTGAGATTGTAGTGTCTTATTACTATAGTTCTCTTTACATTTTATTATGTTAGGCTACTTTTACTAATGCAGCTGTTGAATTCATTATCAAATCCAAGCTATTTTACAAACAGTTTATTTCCCTTCCTATTGAAAACTTTCTCCACTGAAAATTCATTCGGATGCTAGCCTTTTTGAAATTCCAATTCGCAAAATAGGAATGGTTATGAAACAAGCAACCCATCTTATTCAATTGAAAACATAACAAAGAACAACCAAGCCATCAATGTGTGCATCGATCAAGCAACTTGTGAATCTGCATATTTTTCAAACCATAAGGCTTTGAAAGTCTTCATTACAACCTTAGACTCTTAAAGTTTGAGCTACCAATTCCAACCGCTTCATAATGTTGAGCATCTCAGAATCAAGGAATGGTTACAGAAAAACAATGAAGAAGGGTTGAGAAATCGTAAAGCAAAACTGGCTTGGGCAAGTGACCCTGATTATATGGTTTGGTCCTCAATCAATTTATGTGACTACCTAAACACTATATTACAATTGTATTCAATAACCGAGAAATAAATAGATCTTAATAAAAAACAATTGAAATTTTATTTCCTTTATTCAGATACTATCGTACAAATAGTTACAAATACATGAAGTGAGAAGGATAATCTATAAAACAATTCACATTGCCACTCTAGACATGTTTCGCGATGGGACATATTTGACGACTCTATCGTGAATCATCAAACAATAGGCCGTTGTCTTATCAGGAATATTTTCACTGGTTTCAAATTCGATCCGTATGTCTACAGGACTTCTTTTGACTTGCTCATTTTGCTTTGAACAGTCAATGATTACTATAAGAACAATACTCTTAAACTCTGCTGGCGTTAGAAGGGGCTCTCTAGCTTTTTCCAAATATGATTCTTGGAATTCTATATACATTTCGTATAGAACTGCAAACTGATTTTTGTTAAAATTCAAATTTAAATTGTCATAGGGATACATAACGTCATTGAGGAATACTTTAATGTTTGTCAAAGAAAAATGATCAAATTGACTGCTTTCTTTATTGTATTGATTTTTCCTATCAGTTTGTAAGCCAAAAAAAATGTATTGTGGCCTCTCCATAGATGTTTTGATTGGCCACATGTGTCTCTCTGTCTGTGGCAAAAGAGGTTACTCATAGAATTCTCTACTTCTAAAGGGAATGCTCAACTCTCTAACTTTCTTCAGTATATCTAGTAATTGTGTTCTCTCAGCAGTTGATACAGAAATATGTGGCATTCTCCAGAATACTTTATAGATTTCGACTTTAACAGATTTGCTTCCGTCGTACAGCAAAGCTTTAATGTCGGTATGACTTCTAAGAAGGACAAGTTCCTGTTGCAAATTTAAATTTATCTTTCGGAAATCATCACAAAAACCCAAAAACATTCGTAGCGATACTATAACATTGAATGTTCCAGTTGCTGTATCCATTATTGTGGATTCCTTTAGAGGGAACCACCCTGCATTCTTGAGCGCAATGCTTTGATTTTTGTTGTAGGTAGCAAGTCTTTTCAATACGGTTGCCATTCCTGGATTCTTGATGCGATCGATAACGTTTCCACCTATTTCATATCGTACAAAAAGAAAGAGAATTCCGTTGTTAATCAATCGTACTCCATCAAGCCGAGCAGGGGCTTCCCCTTGCGCCGCTACAACCTTGCCTTCAATGTACAGGTCACTGTACCATGGTAGCGAGTACAAATCTTGTTGTTGGATCGGTATTCTGATTTCATCGTTGTTATTGTATGAAGTAGAAGCGTAAGGTTGCATAAGTTATCGCTTCATCAAAAACTATTTTTTCATTTTCGTAGAGAATATTTCTGCTTATTTAGAACAATCCTAAATCCTAAAGATTGGAGAAATCCTCTATTGTTTGCTGTTAACTGCGTGAGACTTGAACCTCTTCTGACCACAATGTTCTTGTTTACACGGCTTTTATGTCTATGATGAGCAACAGATTGTTGTTGGCTGAAAACAATGCTCATAGCGGTTTTTCAGAGCTTTTGAAGATGCAGTCTAACTGTAACGACTTCACCTCGAAAATTGACGTTCTTTCCGTCTTGGTCTGTGACTTTTATAATAATTTCAGCAATTTCGCTGACGCTGATTGGTAAATAGATGACGTTGGATGGTGCTTCCACAATACGGTATCCAGGAGGAACTAGCGGAAAGAACTCATGAATTATGTGAACTTGCTTGCCATTACGATAAGAGCCTGCTACAATGTTACATTCAACGCACAAAGCATTGAGCTTCAAAATTTTAGATGGATTGTCGGATACATGTTTCACGTATGTAATTAGTTTTCTGCGTTCGTATACAAGCAATTCACCTACTCTACCTTCTTCAGAAAAGTCTACATCAAACGTACACTTGAGTTCACATTTCAGAGTATTGTTGTTACCTTTAACTGTTAAAAGGCGACTATTCCTATAGCTTGACTTTTTACCTACCGCCAAAAGTCAGTCTGTTTAGCTCCCTATTAAGGAAATAGCTTATGTCATCGATTTCGTATGAGCCCTCAGGGATTTCTATACATACTTTACTACCATTTTCAGCGAAGAAGTGAAACTTATTATAACTTGCGTCAATATTGGGAATAGAATTGTATGTTTCTAGGTTGATAAGTCCAATTACATAATTTGCATTATCCAATATGAGAGGAGGATAACAGTCAGCTTTTAGAACTGACTGCGTTCCAGACAAAGTGAATGTGAATGACATTATCCGTCCGTCTGCCTCTTAGCGAAAGAACTGACTAGTAATGCTTCTGACACAAATTATTATAGTACATGAGGAATATCAAGCAAAGATGACCACACACAAATGTATCGTATGTTTAAAATGTATCAAGGTTATAGAGAATTTGACATTGACCAGAAAGCCTCAGGTATTTTACTAATTCTAATGGAAGTCTCAAGTCACCAAAGCTGTCAAAATAAGTTGCGCTGCTGCCACATTTCACGTAAGCTGTTCAGTGAGTTCCGGGTCCGTTCAAAGTGTCGAGGTTTACAATTCCACATTCACTGAAATTTGGGCCTGATTTTGGCAGTGCATCTCTCATGAAGACTCCTCTGAAATTCTTGATCTTTAACTGTCTAGCAAATTTAGAAAGTTCTATATTGGTAAGGGCTCTATCGGGTAGCTTTATTGAAGGTACTTTGGAGGCTTTGGAGGGGATAAAAAAAGCCCAAGCCCTGATTTATATTGTTTAAGGTAAAGTCCTTTCCCACGTTGACCAATTGATATGGCTTCCATTGTTTTGTTGTGCCTTTGACTTTCCTTGAGTTGCTCTTGAGCGGCTTTGGTATCATTAACTGTTTTCGCAATTGCTGCAGCACCACCAGCGACTGAGCCTAATGCTCCAAGAGCAGCAAATATAGGTATTAAGGGTAAGAAACCACCACTCTTGGGTACAGGTATCACCCTGACAGACGTTACACTTCTGCGCCCTTTTAAACTTTTTGCTGCCTTAAGAGCATCACCTAAGGCTTCTTTAATACCATTAAATTTTTTTGCTTTTACTGCATTTCGTGCTGCTTTTACAAGCTGACTAAATGCCACCTTTTCACCACGTTTCTTGCTTTTTGAGGATTTGCGGTGAACTCTTGTTGATGATCGACTACTGCAGCCCATTCCTAATTTAATTTTGGCTGTCATGGCCGTAACTACTCCTAATGCTGCAGCTTTCTCACCGATCGAGGAGTCAGAGGAATGGAGCCTTTGTTCCGCCTCGTTCAATAAAACCTTATCTGCCGCGTGTCTTTGATCTAAACCCTTCTCTGTTGCGTAAGCGATATCGTGCGACTTGCAAGCTTCGTCAAGTCTATTAACACCCTGGTCTCCTCTGCTAAGCCTTTTAGACAATTTCGTACCAGGTCCACAATAGTTGTATCCAGGAATATGCAATTCAAATGGAAACTTGTCAATCAGATTTTTTCACCAATCCGTTAGCTTCAGTGACGTTTCTGTGACTGGAAGTTTCCTGAACGTTGACAATCATTTTATAGACTTCCAATAGATTCACAAGTTATGCTCGTTATCCTACATGTGCCTGATCTATTTATAAGGTCACGCTCACAGCGGTAGGAGATCAGTCAACTTTCACGATGTGATTTATTGAGCAGACTTTGAAGCTGCCAATAAAAAATTATGATATCAATAACTCAAACAATCTCAAGAGGCATGGTGAGTTGCTGCCAATATCTATTCGCTGTCTTGTCGTTGGACCATCAAATTGTGGAAAGACAAATGTTGTAGTGAATCTGCTGGAACATAAAAACGGTCTTAGGTTTGAGAACGTCTATGTGTTTTCAAAGTCCTTGTTTCAATCTAAATACCTATGAAGAGCTCTTGAGCCGATTCAAGGAGTCACTTATGCACCATTCAGCAGTTTAGATGATAACATACCTTCCCCGCAAGGAGCCAAACCAAACACAGTCTTTATATTTGATGACGTCGTGTGTGATAAGCAACACCTCATGAAAGAGTATTTTAGCATGGGTAGACATATGAAAGTAGACTGCTTCTACTTATGTCAGACATACGTTGGTATACCAAAACACCTTATTCGCGATAATGCAAATTTTCTCATATTATTCAAACAAGATCATCTAAATCTGCGACATGTTTATGATGAACATGTAAATACTGACTTAACTTATGATAAATTCAAAGAAATATGCTCCGTCTGTAGGAGTAATAACGATGGGTTCCTTACAATTGACAAAGAGAGGGATATTAATAATGGTCGTTATCGCAAAGGTTTTGACTGCTTCATCCAGTTGTAGTATTATATATGCTTCGAAATTATCTTAAGCTGCACAGTATGAATTTGATGTCAGATCAGGTCAGTGTGATCTATGATAATGGATTCTCAAAATGCAAAAATTACTAAGTCTATTTCAATAAACAAGGAGCTCATTAGAAAAAGAAATGAGATTAGAAAGAAACTTGACTCGTTAAAGGAAGCCCAATTGAGACATGAGAATGCGTTCTCTCCAATCACAAAGCATTTAGAAACTATAGTGGAAAGATTAAATACAAATGGGGACAAGCAATTTAAAGCAGAGAAAAGTGAGCCTTGATATGATAGTGAAACATTCAACACTCTAAAAAGGGCTAAGGTAGATGAGAAGGTCTGCAGGGCTCCAGAACCTCATGCCACAACAGCTTCAAGGCGAATATCCATGAAAGTAACAAACTTAAGGAAAAGAATCGACTCTTTAAAGGAAACACCTGACTTAAATCTTACTACAAATTTCAAGTCGGAAGATGAGGAATATAGTTATGATCCAGTGCAAAAACGGGAGGAACAAAAAGAAGTGAGGCACTACGACGACAACGATTTACTTGAAAAATAGGTTCAGGAAGTAAAGAAAATATTGAAGGTCTGATAGATACACAAGTATATGAGGAATACTTACAAGAGTTCGATGAACTTCCAAGGCGAAATATAGACGGCATGTTTCATGACAAAGAGAGAAAATATGACCATCGAACCGGAATACGACACGATAGCTTCAAAGAGAAATACTTCATAGGCTCATCCGAAGGTCAGTTTGTAGGACCGGATATTAAAGTTGGTAATCATACTTTCAAAGGTACACGTGGGTTACACGAGCTACTGTTCAAAAGCGAACCCGCAAAATACACGAGGAAGGATCTTGAGCTATATAAGAATATTTAGGATATCAGCAATGTTGTGAAGAGGAACTTTAAGCCCGATGCTCAAATACATGGGACAGAAGATGAAAAATACAAGTCAGTTGTAGCGCCATTGTATTACCAAAGAAAGGGAATGTATAGGTCGCTAAACGACAATCCCATTGACTACGTATATTGGAATGATCCAAATGAGCTGGTTGATAGACTCCGCCTATTAGTATCGTCTCAGACAGCAGGCAATACAGGTCATCGAAACAAGATTGTATCTGTTATAGAAGAACTGCGTGAAGAAGGTGTTATTGTGTGAGATGACCGTTGACAAGTTTGGTCGTCACATAGTTAAACATGGTGTTACAGCACGACAAGGATACTTCCCCGAAGCATCGAATTATATATTTTACAACATAATTCTTGAGTTTAATTCTGAGAAGACACTTGGAAATTCTTATGTGTTGAAGAATGGTCTCACAACCTATTACTTTCCTTTGAAAGAAGCAACAATAGAGATGATAAGACTCAATTTTAATGACATTTCTGTTACTATTAACAATAAGCAGTATAGTGAGCCTGAACTGCATAACCTCCCTTTAAAGTTCAATGACATGCTCTATTTCAAAAGAAAAAGCAATGACACAAGGTCAGTGACACTAGCTGCTGAAATTGTATTAAAATTGCCTGCCATCCTGGAGTCTGTTACATCTGAGGAGCCTTCTGTCTAAGAAAGTTAGAATGGGACATTCTTCCGTAAAGCGAGATATTGTTAACGAACTGCACAAACCTGCAAGGCTCAATTTTAAACGGCGTCGTGTAATTGTTAAGGGAACTAATGAGACACTTCAAGCAGACCTTGTTGAAATGATACCCTACGTTAAGCAAAACAAGGGATACAAATACATACAGGTTGTAAAAGATTGCTTTTCAAAATTCGTCTGGGCGGTTCCACTAAAATCCAAGGAAGGTAAAGAGGTTACTTTAGCCATGCAAAGTATCCTATCAAGTTTAAAGTGTCCACCCAAAAACCTGCAAACAGATGAGGGTAAAGAGTTTTATAACTCAGACTTTCGAAAGCTGATGAATAAACATGAAATCAACCATTACAGTGTATACTCAACTAAAAAGGCCTCTATTGTTTAGCGAGTGAACCGTACGTTGAAACAGCTTATGTGGAAACAGTTCAGTTTTCAAGGCAATTACAAATGGGTTAACGACCTTTCACAAATTGTTAAAACTTATAACTATAGTTATCATAGAACAATTAAAATGGCACCCTCTGAGGTAATTAAACGTAACGAAAAAGCTATCTTAAAGTCAGTATACACATTTGTTAAAATTGCACATCCGACTATAAAGTTCAAAGTTGGCGATAAAGTACGCATCAGCAAATATAGAGCGTTATTTGAAAAGGTATACACGTCGAACTGGACCAATGAAATTTTTACTGTGAAAAAAGTGCAGCTAACAAATCCCACAACATATATTTTAGAAGATGAGAAGAATGAAACGATTAAAGGAGGTTTCTATGAAATGGAGTTGTAAAAAGCCAAACATCCAGACGTTTTCCTTGTCGAGCGGGTGCTGAGGAAAAGAGGGAAAAAGCTGTACGTCAAATGGTTAGGATTTGATAGTAGTTATAACACACGGATTGATAATAATCAAATAGCGTAACTTGCATATACTTTGTAGCTAGATAATTAAGTCAATAATTGAGAATCTAACGAAATCAGCATATAGAGTAATGTTTTTTTTCTTTTTTTTATCTGTAATTTATTTAGAAAGGTTTTTGAATAAAGCAAGGATTACAAATTTCTAAAGTTGTTGCTTTATTGTTCTAAAATTTAATGTAACAGTTCTAATGTCTCTACATAGTTTTCATAACATGAAGACGGCCATATTGCAGAATCTGGACCGCATGTCCATCCCAATCTTGCACCTGGATGTTTCTCTCCTTTGACCACGTTTATCTGTATCCAGTCCAGTATCCTCACGTGTTCAACGTTATGACCTGGACAAAAACAGTATGGAAGGTCTTCGTTTGCTTTAATAGCATCCAGTATATTTTTGAGGGCCTTGGAGTTCGCCAAATAAGCGGCTTTACACACCATTTCATCTACGAGCGCATCAATCTTCTTGTTGTTTTTGGTAATCCTTTTAACGGGGTAGAACAAATGTGAAACACCCTGTAGGTTACCATTGGAAAGCAGACCGAAGATTAACGTTTTGTAGTGTATTTTGTCATGAAAGTCTTGTTTCCTCGCAAGTTTTTTGAACACATCTACGCTCAACCATTATAGATTTTCTTGCTCACATACCGAAGCGACTGTGTCAATGTACCTATCCATACTCATTTTTTGACAAAACACTTGTTTGATACTGTCAACAGTAACATCCAATCTCCCTTCCACTATCCATGTAAATACACGATCTGACACAAGAAAGGATTCTTCTTCGTTAACTAATTGGGACAGTAGCTTGCCTGCGCCTGCTGCACATTTCAAGTAACAACCATAAGCTACTTGTGAAGCAACAGAGGCTTGCATCTTGACTTCTTCACTAAGATCCATCATGAACTATTGAATTGATGCGACTTCCTGTGCAGTTATAAGGACTGTATCTCCCACCACATGATATCCCCTCGGCCTTGTATCGGTGTGGTTATAACTGACCATGCGCTTGTCATCATACAGACTCAAAACCACTTTATTCTGTTTTATTGAATATACTACGTGTTTCTTTGACCTTATAAGCCTCTGGGTGCCCTCGAATACCGTTTTGTCAAATAGACATCTCTTATAGTCTTCTATGGTGATGCTTCTTATAGACGATTTTGTGGAACCTTTAGATTTTTTCACAAACTTTTCTTTGTTACAATCTTACTCAACAGTATATGCATATATTTTTGAACGAAGCCCAACAAACGCTAGCGTGACTTTCCCATTATTTCCATCTTTCATTAGACCGGGTACTTTCTTGTTTAGTAGTGGAATACCAAATACCTTGTCAGGTTTGTATTCTGATGTATCGAAACGGAAGCTGTCTCGTTTAATGTACTCATAGATGTTAAGATTTCGAAAATGATATATCAAACTGTCAGTATCAGTATAGAGCAACTTAGCATTTTCACCAAAGGTATTTCTGATATAGTTGTAATGGAAGTCATAGAGAAATATTTTTGATAGGTCCAGAATAGCAAAACCAACGTAAATGGGTTTATTCAGGTATACTTCCAGCTTGTTCATCTCAATAATTGCAACATTATCGTCAAAAACTACTGAACTATGAAAGTTGGGTTTTGCAATAACCGATTATGTTTGCGCACATTTACCATACATTTACCATATATAGCATTGTTCATAAGCTTGTAAAAGTCCTTTTCGAAATCGTTCTTTGACTGTTGTCGGAGTTTAGTGTTCAGGTCGACGTACTCCTTCAACCATTGGGACTGTTTGAATTTTAACACTTTATGAACTTTTGTTAATTTCATTCCATTGGCAATGTACATTTTCAAATTTCTATAGTGAACAATGTAGTTGAACTTTGGATATAGTGTCAAGAGGAGCTTCTTAAGCTTTGATTTAGCTGTAGGCGGAACCATATGACATAGTGCAAGAGGTAAATCACTATGATTTTCATGTAGATCTGAGGGATACTCCAAATCACATTCTACCATATATCCGACATCAGAAATGTCTGGAGTATTCAGAATCTCAGATAAATTGAATTCTTTCAAAAATTCGAAGTCTCCGTAAGGCAAGTACTCCGACATTGCTGCACCGTACAAATTATTCACATCAAAATACATTAAATATGAGTCAGGTATATTCGGATCATATTTATCTTTCATGTATTTATTATTTGCCTTGGCGTATCTGTTAGAGCACTGTGAGACACCACCCCTTATTCCACTCTCAACAAAAAGAACTTTGTCAGTAAGAAGCTCAAGTTGAACGTTTGTGTTCTTCAACATAGCATCTAACGTTAATCCTGGAGCTGTATAGTAGTGTAGCGGATCCAACTTGTAGGTGTTCATACAGGTCAGGTCAGGTCAGGTCGGGTCTCCCTCTCCTCCAAGGGTCGCCACCTTGTCGTGGTGGAGGAGCTCAGTACCCGCTTCCCTGTTGGAAGTGGGGAAGCTAAGAGCGACCCAAACATGGCATGGAAATGGGTAATGAGTCGGCAAGCGAAAAAAACGATTACAACTCAGGGGGCTTCGGATCCCCCAGAGTCGGTCGGTGCTGTTGGTGATGGAGCAGGCCACACCCGACCGTCAGCCAGCGACTGCGGTTCCCCTCTGGTAGGAGACCAGGCCGGGGGGATAACAATGGAGACTGGAAGAGGCAGTGGAGGTAAGCAAAATCGCAAGCCGCCACAGTTGAGGGTAAAAATTCCGAATCAGCAGACACAGAAGTCGTCATCGGCACCGAACAGTGCATCGTTAACACCCAATATCAGTGTGACGGACTTTTGGTATGATGAAGATCTACGAATATCGAAGAAAAGAAGTCGGGAATCCGACTTAAATGAGATTGTAGGGGAGCAAACAAAGAAAGCCCTCACAAGGACGCTATGGGAAAAATTGATTGACATTGCAATGGAGGTTGAGAATCTAAATGCAGGACTAGCTGAATGTCAAAATGTCAAAAGAGAAGTGAAAGAGACTGCAGAAAAAATAAGCAGCAGCGTCAGCCAAATAATTACCCACAGCATGCAACGACTTATGGTAGATACTCCCGAAGACACTGGGGAAAAACAAATAAATAAAAGAGTGGCAACAGCCGTAGAGACCGAAGTACAGAAGAGAAAGAAAACGATGGTTGAAACAAAAGATGTGGCTTGCCAAACAGATAAAATGTACTCATCAGTAGCAGGAGGCAAACCGGTGATTAAAGTAGAAGAAATACAAGCCGTAAAAGACTTCCAACATTTTCAAAAAATTAAAAATCATGTCTGGCCCAGAAATCTGTTTAAAAATGTAAATGTGGTTGTTGGGAACCCACTAGATACAACGGACACCTGTGAATTGGTGTTCGTGGACAAGCAAGATCTGGGGATGACAAAAAGTCTACAGAGTATGTACGGCAGCAAATACCCAGAACTACGAGAGTCGAGCGAGGAAGACATTGAAACGATCGAGATTACAACAAATGTTAAAAGAAACAATGAGCTTAAAACAAAGGTCAGAACAATAATTAAAGCAGTGACGGACGGTACTGAAAAAGATGTCTGGACCATACTTACAAGAACAAGACAATTACTGAGTCCGGAAAAGACTAAGACACTTACAACACATAAGGTAACACAAATAAGTGCCGACGTAATGGCCAGGATGGCGCAGACAATTTTTAATGAATCCACAATTGGAATAAACCTATACGTACCAAGAACTGTGGCGAATAAAAGTGTAATAGAACGTCCTAATAGAGAGTTCAACACACATGCCCTAGTCATATCCGGTGAGGGTAAGAACTTTACAGAACTGCTTGGTAATGTAAAGGGTATACTCAAAGATGTAGACGACAAGCAGTGCATAAGGAAGATCCGTAGCACGAAAGAGGGTAAGTTGTTGATCATTACAGATAAAAACGATACGACGACCAGTAAACTAAAAGAGAAGCTTGAGACAATTGAAAAAGTCAATGTACGACACTCGGGTTCAACTGCTGACAAGACCATGTACGTGAGAGATTTGGACGCCACCACAACAAAAGAAGAAGTAGAGGAGCATCTGAGAGCAGCATTAGATAAGACCCCAATAGCATTGAAAGTTGGAGAATTACCTCCAAGCAGAAATGACACTCAGACAGTCACCGTGGAGGCTGATGTGTATACTGCGGGAACATTGATTACAAAGAAATTTATTTCAATAGGCCTGGTCAAGGCAAGAATAGAAGAGCGTCTTCAAGTCGAACAATGTTACAGATGCCTTGAATATGGGCACGTTGCTAAGACATGCAACAAAAAAGAAAGGTCGAAATGCTGCTTTAAATGTGGCCAGGAAGGGCATAAGACGACGGAATGCCAAAATGACATGAAATGCCCTGTGTGCAACACAGCGGGCCATAAAATGGGCAGTGGTAAATGCGAAGCTTTCAGAAAAGCTCTCAAAGAAACACGGAAACGCCTGAAGACAATGGCGGAGGACGAGGACGACGTGTTTACGTAGTAAAATTCGGTAATATCTACAATACAATAGGTCTTAAGAAGTTTTATTTGTTCTGGTCTATGTGTGTGTCTAGAGATATATTCTTATTTACACGGATTTTATCTTTATATTATTTGGCTGTGATTTTAAAAGAGATATATTTTTATTTACAGGGACTATTTACATTCCTGTCGGGCTGTGATTTTTACATCTATTTTGATTGGTTTGTCTGTGATATTTTTAGTTTTTATTTAGACGTATTTATATATTTTTATCATTTTTATACACTTATTTGTTTGCTTGTCCGTCCAGAATTTTATTTATACACAGAGTCATCTATTTACAATTATTTATTTATTTATTTATTTGTTTGTCAGGTATGTAGTTGTCAGGTGTTTCGTGTGATCTTTTATGTTTCTATGTGGCTGTCGAGCATAAACTTCCTAGTTTGCAGGTTACTGGTACTTGCAAGGCCACGGCAAGCTTTCTATTTTAAACAATGGGCAAGATACTGCAAATAAACGCAAACAACTCCGTGAGGTCACAGGATATGGCTTATGCACTGGCCCGCCGAGAAAACATCGATTTAATCGCAGTTAGCGAAATAAACAAAAAATCCACCAAAAACAAAACTAATATATATTGCAACCAACAGGCCACGGTAGGGATAATTAACCTTACTACAAGATACAACGTACATGCTTATGGGAGTGGCAGCTGCTACGTATGGGTTGCATTAGACGATTTTTACTTATACAGTGTCTACATAAGTCCTAACTGTAATATTAATGATTTTTATAGATGCATCGATGATTTGTCCCAAGACCTGAAACAAAAAGATAATGAAATTATAATCACCGGCGATTTCAACTCTAAACACCCAATGTGGGGCGGAACACTCACGGACACAAGAGGATTATACTTACTCGATTGGCTGTCTTCCGATGATCTTTGCCTTTTGAACGATGGGTTGAAACCCACAGTGGTGAGGCCAAATGGTACATCCTTTGTTGACATAACTGCAGTGACTCCGGCAATAACACAAAAAATTACTTCTTGGCAAGTGCTCGATGACCTGAGCTTGAGTGATCATCAATTTATTCGGTTTGAATTCACCGATCAAAATACAACGCACGAGAAACGTGACCACTATACAGACATGGATCTGTATAAGGAATTGATCGACATTAACCTGCGACCATCATCAGGGCTCACACCTGAGGTTGCAGATGTAACAAATACAATCGTTCGAGCTCTGAGAGACAGCACCTTCCCAGTGGCGAAAGACAAAGCCCAACCCTACTGGTGGACCGAGCCAATCAACACACTTCGAAAGCAGACCTTAAAGTCAAGACGACAATATCAGAGAGCTCTGAGAAAACGCTCACACGACACGGAGGCGCGCCACGAGGAGTACACGAGATTAAAAAAGGAATTGGTCCTTGAAATAGCCAGGTCCAAAAGAAATAATTGGAACGATCTCTGCAAAAAACTAAACGAAGACATATTCGGAGATGCTTACAAATTAGTTATGAAACAATTTAAAATTTCATTTCCAAAAGTTGTTCTGTCTAAACAGCAGAAAATCGATACGTTTCGTGATCTCTTTATCGATGGTGAGCAATCACCAGTATTTCAGTTGGTTCACACGGAGACACCCGAGTTGTTCAATGATGGCGAAATACTCGCAGCAACGAAACGTCTTAAGAATAAGAAAGCGGCAGGGCCAGATTGTATACCGCCTGAGGCTGCTAAGATTGCTGTTGAGAAGCATCCTGACTTGTTCCGCAAACTCTACAATAACCTTTTGATTAATAGTATGTTTCCAGAACAGTGGAAATTGGCCACACTCGTCCTGATTGAAAAACCAAAAAAGACCCCTGAACAGGCTGCCAAGTACCGACCGATATGTCTGCTGAGCGTGCTAGGGAAAATTTTCGAAAATTTAATTAACTTCAGACTTACCTCAGAGATTGAGGAGAAAGGTGGTTTTTCCCCCTTCCAATATGGTTTCCGTAAAGGCAGATCTACGGTCTCGGCGGTGAGGAGGGTGCTAGACTCGGTAATGATCAATGGGGTTCTTCAGAAACCTGGATACACCGTTTTGGTCCTGGTGGACGTAGAGAATGCGTTTAACACAGCGTCGTGGCGGCTGATCGTTGACAAACTGCAACAAAAAGGTATTTCTGTATATTTGATTAATTTAATCAAGGATTATTTAACAAACAGGCGTGTGACGGTAGACAAGGGTTGTATAATGCCCATTGGTGGAGGAGTTCCGCAGGGCTCGGTGCTGGGGCCGACCCTGTGGAATGTCCTCTACGACGACGTCATGTCCCTAGACGTGCCAGAAGGTGTTCGGATCGTCTGCTATGCGGACGATCTGGCATTGGTGGCTACGGCCGAGAACGACACGGATTTAATAAGTAAGGTAGATGATGCTTTAGAGACGGTAAGCGGGTGGATGGCCCGTAATAAATTGAAGGTGGCGACTGCAAAGACAACAGCAATCATGTTGAACTTCTGCAAGAGGAACCGTAACATCGTCTTTACCATGGACGGCTGCCCTATCATCCCAACAAATTGTACTAAATACCTTGGTATCACGGTGGACAGGCACTTGACATTTGTCAAGCATATCGAAAATGTAGTAAGTAAAGCCTTTAAGGTTTTAAATGCTTTGTCTAGGTTGTTACCACGTGTCGGTGGCCCAGACACGGGTAAGCGACGGGTTCTTTGTCTAGCGGTCCAGTCGATCTTACTGTACGGTGCGCCGGTTTGGCATAATGCCATGCGAATTAAAAATGCCAAAAGTAAGTTGACTTCAGCCCAGAGAACTATGTGTCTTCGGGTAATAAGAGGTTATAGGACCATATCATCTGAGGCGGCTGCCGTTCTGGCAGGCATTGTTCCCATCCATCTTCTCGTCGATGAACGGAGAAGGGTTTTCGACTCTACGGAGCCAAATTTAGATGAAGAACGCATCCAAACGATGCACAAATGGCAACAAGAATGGTCATCTAATACGGGGCAGGCTGCATGGCCAAAGAGATTAATCACTGACGTCGGTATCTGGATGGACAACATCAAACACGTAAGTTTAGATTATTTTACTACCCAGGTGCTTTCAGGGCACGGTGCTTTCGCGTCATACCTGTTTCGGTGTAACAGATGGATCGATGATCGGTGTCCGGAGTGCTCGGCGGTGGACGACGCAGAACATGCGGTCTTCCACTGTCCAGCCTACGAAGACATCAGGTTCCCCTTGGTTTCGGAGATTGGCATGCTGACGCCCGAAAATCTGGTGTCAAAAATGCTGCAGTCCAGAAATAATTGGAAAGCGACATGTGGATTTTTCCGAAAATTGATCGAAAGGAAGAACAACGTCTTTGATGCACAACGTGCTGCAACATAAAAGACAAGACGTGTATGTTTGTTTGGTGGGCCGCTCTTGGCTTCCTTCCCTATATGAGGGAAGTACTGAGCTCCTCCACCGCGTCAAGGTGGCGACCCGTTCGGAAGAGTAATTGATTTTGTCGTGATATAATTGGAGGTCGCTGCGTTACTTATCTTGATGCGGTGGTCGATGTTTCGACTGGTCCGGCTGAAAATCAAAATAATTTTAAGATCCCTTCCCCACTAACTTACATTTCAAGGAGACTCCAAAGGAGGATTACACCGTTGGATATGGAAAGATAGACAGATACCCACCCTGATGCAATGCTTCTGCGGTCCCGGGGTGGGGAGAGGAGATGAGGAGAGGTTTTAGTGGGTAGGCTCGGCAGTGGGAACCCCAACCATGCCGAGAGAGTCCCACACTCCCAGTCGGCACTGGGCCGACTGGGGTTAGTCTATAAAAGATTTCCCCTCCTCTCGAAAAAAAAAAAAGGTCGGGTCTCCCTCGAGAGTCACTAACTTGTGGTGAGGGAGCTCAGTACCCTCTCAGATTGAGAGGGGAAGCTAAAAGTGACTCACAACCTTCCAGGACCCACATCCGCAAGATGTGGTACGGGTACGGCGAACCCGGAGGTTATCCGAGCTGGGCATGAATGAGCACTACCCATGTCCTAATACCGTAAGCGTGACTGGCACCTCAGCAACTCTCACAGGGCGTGGTGAGGGAACGTCGTGCCAGGATCACGAACGATGGCTTGCCTTAACCGGCCGGCTCGCGAGGAGACAACCTCTATAAAATAACCGTAACCTCAAGGTCGGTTGGTAGGACTGGTGCCGATGGGGTAGTGGACCTTCGGGTCTCCTGGTTGGCACGTTAGGTCAACCCCCAGCGTTGTCCTCCCTATGGGACACCTGGCGCACCCCATAGTATAAATGCCTTCCCCCGGGTATAGGCCCACTGCCCGGGAGTGACCTTCTTTGGTCCTACATCGTGGGATTTTAATGAATCTTGACAAACAAAAAACCAATGAGGCGCCACCGGTGGTAAAACCAGGCCGGTACGCCAAAACAAACAACTGGCAAGACAAAGGGTAAGCTAACATCGATCACGATCTCTCCTCCGGAGAAATGGTCAACGCCGCTGACGACAGCATCTAAAAATATAGGATTGCTTGATTATTCGTGGTGCGAGGAATCTCGCAGATCAATAAAAAGACAAAGAAAAGATGAAGATACCCCAGAAAAGACAATGGAGACGACAAGCGATAAGCTGTCCAAAAAATTCCAAAAACTGGTATGGAAACTCGATAAAAATGTAAAATATTTACAACGGCAAGTAAGAGAAAACTCAAATACAAAAAGAGAAATTAAAGAAGTTACGAGCAAAATTGGCAGTATTATGTCACAAATAATGACCTGTGAAATGAAAGATGTATGGATGGGTCAACGCGGATCCCAATCCGATACGGACATTCTTAGTGCTATCGTTATACCGGACCAAGACGATGATGAAACGAAAATGAATTCTAGTACACAGACTGAACAATTCCAGGCAGGTAGCAGCAAGCAGACTGCAAGCGTAGCAACTCAGGTTGAGTGTGCGAAAGTGACAAATGAAGTGACGGCGGTAGCAGGTAAGGCTGTACTAAATATGCGGACGAAAGTCTCAAAACTTGCCCAATTCTGTATCTCCAACGAAGGCGTCCACACTGAAGTGCAGGATATCTGTCAAGATTTGGTTAGCAACATTACTGAATTAGAAATTGAGAACAAACGAGACGTCACAATAATAGGAAACCTAAACAACGAGGTTGAGAGATTGCAGCAAATAATTATCGACACGGAGACAAACAAAAAGAATACCATAACCAGGGAGATAGGTATACAAACGGACCCTGTTTCGTACGCGAGCGCCACTGATAGAGTCCAGAATGTTACTAAAGAACAGCTAGAGAACGTCAAAAGTTACGAAGATTTTAGACAACTCACCGGTTTAAAATGGGGAAAGGAAATCTTTAAGAATTCAAAACTGGTTGAGGGGCTCCCTCTCAATACCAGGGACCGTTGTGAAGTCGTCCTCGTTGAGACAAAAGATATTGAAATGCAGAAAAGCATTCAAAAAATGTACGGGGATAAATACCCTGAATTGTTGGACCTCACTGAGGAACTCAACGTCATGGAACTGACCACCAAGGTGAAGATCGAAGACGAATTTATTGAAAGAAAACGATTTGTCATCAAACTGATAGTAGACAATAACGAGGAGGCACTATGGGGACAATTGATGAAATTAAAAGAACAAATAGAAATCCTCAATGTGTATAGAATAACGACACACAAAATCAGCGGGACAAATGTGTTACTGTTACAGAAAATGATTCAAACGGTATTCCAGGGTACACAGGTGAGCATCAATATATATGTACCAAAAATGCCAACAGCAGGACCTGGTGCCAACAGGCCTGCCCGGCAGTACAATACGGAGGCAATCGTGGTGAGTGGCGATAAGAAAGACTATAAAGCGACATTGAATGTTGTGAAGGAAGCTCTAAGTGGATCGAAAGACGCGAAAGCGATAAGAAAAGTGCGTAGCACAAAGGACGGCGAACTTCTAATTATTATGGATAAAAACACCGAAGCCATGAAAACCATTCAGGCTAAATTGCACGAAAAAGCAAAAGACCTGAAAGTCCGACATGCACAGAATACAACTAAAACCAAGACTCTGTATCTGAGGGGGCTGGATGCCACCATTACAAATACTGAAGTCGAGATGGAGATAAAAAAAGCGTTGGAAGAGGCCCCTATATCTCTTAAGGTCGGCGAATTGCGCCCCACTAGGGACAGCACGCAAACTGTCACAGTGGTCACGGATCAAGATACGGCGAAGATTTTGGTGGAGATGAAGTTTATACAAATTGGAATGGCGAGAGCAAGAGTAGAGGAGAGAATCTCTGTAATACAATGTTTCAAATGTTTAGGATATGGGCACCTAGCGGCCCATTGTGAATCAACAACAGACATCTCCAAAAACTGCTATAACTGTGGTCAGGGGGGTCACGCAAGTAAGGACTGCAAGAACGAATCTAAATGTCCAATCTGTAATAGTGACCACAGGATGGGTAGTATACGCTGTAAGGCCTTTAGAGCCGCTTTAAATGAAAAGAGAAGAAGATTAACAACGGTAGGTGATGACGAGGTTTTTGACCAATAACAGATTCAGTTTCGGTTAGTTATACAAATTTTATTAGATATTTATTTACATATGTGTAATTATTATGTTTATAGTCCATTTGTTGTTATGCAATCGTACATCTTGTCTGTGATATCCCTATACATACAGATTTATTTGCAATTTATTTACACAAGGACCTGTGATATTTCCAATGCTCTAACTGTGATATTTAGATATCTATATATTTGCAACCTTCGGTTAGGTCGGCAATAATTCGGTTAGGCCGCAGGATATGGCTATCTCGCTGGCAATGAAGAGTCAGGTGGACTTTATCGCTATCAGCGAGATAAATAAAAAATCTGTAAAAAATAAAAGGAATGTATACACAAACCAAAAGATTACTGTGGGTATCATGCAGCTTACGAATAAATACAACGTCTCTTCATATGGAGGAGGAAACTGCTTCGCATGGGTTGCGATTGATGGACTGTATATATACAGCATATATCTGAGCCCAAACTGTTCATTTGAAGTCTTCAAAGATGGCATAACTGAGCTCTATCTAGATCTGAAGAAAAAAGATGACAACATTATGCTCACCGGCGATTTCAATTCGAAACACCCTACATGGGGTGGCTCGATACTCGATAAAAGAGGTGAATACCTTTTTGACTGGGCCAATTCAATCGATCTATGTATCTTGAATGATGGTAAAAAGCCAACGGTTGTCAGGCCAAATGGGTCTTCCTTCGTGGACCTGACGATTGTAACTCCAGAGATGGTATCCAGTATAGGACTATGGGAGGTGTTGGACGATCTCAGTCATAGTGATCATCGATTTATAATGATAGATAGTGTACATCCATTTAGTTGCCGTCCAAAGGCTACTAGAAAAGAATTAAATATGACTTCATATGAACAGATGATAGAGATCAATATGATGTGTTTCTCCTCAACACATACTGTCACGAATATAACAAAAATGATTCGACAAGCTATGAAGGACAATACCACAACTAGAGACGGAGATCGAACACAACCATATTGGTGGAATAATCGAATTGATAAACTGCGAACAGCAACATGCAGACTCCGACGAAAGTCCCAGAGAGCAGTTTTAAAGGGACGAGCGAACGCTGAAGAACTGCAGACTGAATATAAAAATTCTAAGAAGGATCTAATCCAGGAAATAAAAAAATCAAAAAACGCTAGATGGGCTGAACTCTGTAATAAGCTTGAAAACGACGTATTCGGAGACGCATATAAAATAGTGACAACCCAATTAAAACTTCCTCATCCCAAGGTCACACTGTCGACAAGCGATAAAATCAAGGTGTTTAGTGAGCTCTTCATATCCGGCGAAAACTCACCAATATTTGATGTAATTGATTGTGAACAACCAACTCCATTTACAGCGGAGGAAATCGATGCAGCAGCCGGTAGGTTAAAAAATAAAAAAGCTGCAGGCCTGGACCGGATCACACCTGAGGCCCTAAGAATTGCAATTAGAAAAAATGTCGTTATTTTTAAGAACATGTTGATGGGCATGATGTTGATGGGTATGAATTTCCCAGATCGTTGGAAGGTTGCCAGGTTGGTGCTAATCGAGAAGCCCAAAAAGAATCTCGAGGATGAGTCTAAGTTTAGACCTATTTGTTTATTGAACACCCTAGGTAAGGTTTACGAAAGTCTTATTAATACGCGTCTAATTACAGAGATCGAAGAGAAAAGGGGACTTTCTCAGAATCAATTCGGCTTCCGTAAGGGTCGATCGACAGTTACAGCAGTCCAAGAGGTACTGAAATCGGTAAAGGTTAACGGTAGATTGGACAGACCCGGCTTCACAGCCCTTATTTTGGTAGACGTGCAGAACGCATTCAACACTGCCTCGTGGAAAATTATAGTCCAAAAGCTGGAAAAGAGAAAAATCTCAACATATTTAGTCAACATCATTAAAAAATAATTATCTAATAGATTTGTGCAGGTTGACGATGATTGTAGAATGCCGATCGGTGGGGGGGTTCCGCAGGGTTCGGTCTTGGGTCCGACCCTGTGGAACGTCCTCTATGACGACGTCATGTGTTTAGATGTCCAGAGTGGGGTCCGTACGATCTGCTATGCGGATGATCTGGCCTTGGTGGTGTCGGCAGCTGATGAACGGGAGTTGATGTCTCGTGCGAACGACGCGCTGTGTAAAGTAAATCGATGGATGATTGAAAACGAACTGACCCTCGCAGTTGAAAAGATCACATCGGTGCTTTTGAACTTTTGTAAAAGGAATCGCAATATCAAATTTAAATTGATGGACAATGTGTTGGTGCCGGAAAGTCACTGCAAGTACTTGGGAATAACCTTGGACAAACAGATGACTTTCGTGAAACATGTCGAGATTGCCGCACAAAAGGCATATAAGGTGCTAAATGCACTGAGTCGTATTTTGCCCAATGTAAATGGTCCGAGTGACGGAAGAAGACGGGTTTTATGCATGGCTATGCAATCGATCCTCATATATGGCGCCCCTGTTTGGTCGCAAGCTATGCGAGTAACAAAAGCAAAAAAAATACTTACGTCTGCGCAACGCGCAATGTGCCTTAGAGTGGTTTCGGCATACAGAACAGTGTCGTCAGAAGCAGTAACTTTGCTGGCCAGAATGATCCCGATCCACCTGCTGGTGGCGGAGAGGCAGCGATTGTTCGATTCGCCAACTCCAAACCCAACGGAGGAGCGTGATGAAACCATGCGACAGTGGCAGCACGAGTGGTTTACCAGTACCGAGTGTGCTGTATGGACAAAAAAACTAATCAGGAATGTGACTTTGTGGAACAACAAGAAACACGATAATTTAAATTATTTCAGTACTCAGGTTTTTACAGGGCATGGGACTTTTGCAACATACCTGCAACGTTTTGGTCGGTGGCCAAATGATCGATGTGTTTTCTGTGGTGGTTGTGATGACGCAGAGCATACCATGTTTAATTGTCCATACCTTGATGATCTCAGAAATAGAGTAGAGTGTGATGTGGGGAAAATCACTCCTGACAATCTGGTACCAATCATGCTAGAATCAGAGAAGAACTGGAAATTAATCAGTGGATTTATCGAAAAAAATATTAAAAGAAAGGATACTGAGTTTGATCGCCTTCGTAGAGAAGGGGCCGCGTGATTGTTTTTTTCACTGATGAAAACGTGTATTGGTCCCCATTATTCCCTCTGCATATATGGTTTCTCTATTCCTTAAAACAAAAAGTAGGTCGCTCTTAGTTTCCCCGATATGTCGGGTACTAGGCTTCTCCGCCACGTCGAGGTGGCGACCTTATCGAAGAAGTTATTGTAATGGAATGATACTTACGTGCCTTTGATTGGTGTGGTGATGCTGGTGGTATCAGCGATGGCGATGGACAGAGACCTACCCCTGATGTAATGCTTCGGCGGTCCCGGGGGTAGGGAGTGGATACGAGGAGGGGTTTTAGTGGGTAGGCCCGGTGGCGGAACCCCAACCACGCCGAGAGAGTCCCACACTCGCAGTCGGCACTGGGCCGACTGTGGTTAGTCTATAAAAGATTTCCCCTCCTCCCGAAAAAAAAAAAGGTCCCCTTCAGGACCCACATCCGCAAGATGTGGTACGGGTACGGCGAACCCGGAGGTTATCCGAGCTGGGCATGAATGAGCACTACCCATGTCCTAATACCGTAAGCGTGACTGGCACCTCAGCAACTCTCACAGGGCCTGGTGAGGGAACGTCGTGCCAGGATCACGAACGGGGGGCTTGCCTTAATTGGCCGGCTCGCGAGGAGACAACCTCTATAAAATAACCGTAACCTCAAGGTCGGTTGGTAGGACTGGTGCCGATGGGGTAGTGGACCTCTGGTCTCCTGGTTGGCACGTAAGGTCAACCCCCAGCGTTGTCCTCCCTATGGGGCACCTGGCGCACCCCATAGTATAAATGCCTTCCCCCAGGTATAGACCCACTGCCTGGGGGTGACCTCCTTTGGTTCTACACTCGTGGGAAATAGTATGGACCCTAATAAAAAACCTCCAAAGTTGACGGGAACTTATAAAAAACCGAACCCGAAACTCAAGACGTTGGTACAAACGAACTCACAGCAGTCGCAGTCTGCGCCAACTACTCCAACAAATGTAGCAGTGGAAGACTACACATGGGATGAAGCTGAGAAAAGCTCGAAAAAACGAAGCCGTGAATCTGATGTAATCGATAACATGACGTTGGAAGTGACAAAAGCCCTTACAAAAATGGTATGGGAAAAAATAGCTGAAATTGGTATCGATATCCTAAATCTGCAAGAAGACATTAGAAGTATACCAAATGTGAAAAAGGGTACAAAAGATATAATAGAAAGGTTGAATAGCAATGTCAGCCTAATTATGACAGAGAGTACCCAAAGGTTTTTAATGAACTTAAAGGTTACAACAGATACCGAAAATGTGAGTAAACGAGTAACTAGAACAATGGACAGTCAAACTCAGACAGAGAAAGTGACCAAGGAGGTAAGTTGCCAGACGGATGCCATTCGGTATTCTTCTGTGACAGCCGCTAAGCCTACCGTAACCACGGACATCCTAAAACAAGTGAAGATCTACGAAGATTTACAGAAAATAAAAAAGTATAATTGGCCTAAGCAAGTTTTTGATAATGTCAATGTAGTCGTTGGAAACCCTCTCGAAACCGAAGATGTCTACGAGGTTGTGCTGGTAGAGGAACAAGACCCGCAAATGAATAAAAGCATACAAAGTCTATATAAGAACAAGTACCCCGAATTAAGGGAACCAAGCAAAGACCAAATAGAACCGATAGAGTTTACAACAAAAATTAAAAAGAACAACGAGCATAAAACTAAAACCTAGATATTATGCAAAACAACTACAAAAGGTTCAGAGGAAGGCATTTGGCAACTTTTTACAAAAATTAGAGAAATAATGATCAAAAAAGAAGTGAGCACATTAACAACACACAAGATTCTCAGATCAGTGTTGGTGACATGACAAAAATCATACAAACCTTATTTGGTGCTTCGAACATAAAAATAAACCTGTACGTGCCAAGAAATGCGCTAACCAAAAGCATTGTTGATCGCCCGAGGAGAGAACATAAAACAGATGCTATTGTACTTTCGGGCCAGGGGAAGAACTTCGCTGATCTTTTGAAAGACGTCAAGACCGTTCTCACAAATAAAGACGATAAGAGTGCTATTAGGAAAATACATGACAACCTTAAACAAAAAGATAATTGCGTCATTGTCACAGGTGATTTCAATTCTAAACACCCGATATGGGGAGGAAATGCAATCGATGCGAGAGGGCAGAAACTATTAAATTGGATTAATTCAAATGACCTGTGTTTGTTGAACGACGGTAAGAAGCCCACATTGGTGAGGCATAACGGGGTGTCCTTTGTCGATCTGACTATTGTGTCCCCCTGAGTTAATGGGGTCGGTAAGAGGCTGGGAGGTAAGGGACGATGAGTCACTTAGCGACCATAGGTTCATCCTCTTTGAGGTTGTGGACGGTAATTCTTGTAAAGATTTAAAACCGGAGACTTCCATCGATTTTCCCCTATGCGAGTTATTAGTTAACGTTAATATCGATTGTTTTAGGGATAAAATAGACGTGCCGGGCGTTACAAATATGCTACAACTTGCAATCAAGGATAGCATACAGCTGAAATCCAGACATCGGACACAGCCATATTGGTGGAGCGATGCAATTGATGGTCTTCGTAAGGAGACATTAAAAAATCGTCGTAGGTACCAGAGGGCACTTAAAAGAAACTCATCCGATTTACAACAAAAACACGACACATACAAACAAAGTAAAAAAGACCTCTGTGCTGAGATCTCTAAATCAAAAAAGAATAAATGGGACGAGCTATGCATCAAGCTAAACAATGATGTTTTCGGTGATGCATACAAGATAGTCACCAAAGAGTTAAGATTCCCAGATCCCAAAATTGACCTGACAGCTGAAAGGCGAATGGAGATCTTCAGAGAGATGTTCGTGTGCGACGAAGGTCCGGTGTTTCGAAAATCGGGGCTATTGCAGAAGTACTATTTACAATAGATGGAATTCTGGCGGCAGGTCAGAAACTTAAAAATAAGAAAGCTCCAGGGCCTGATCGTGTCCCTCCAGAGGTGGTTAAGGCAGCTATAAGAAGCCATCCTGAATTCTTTTGCGAATTGTATAACGATCTTCTGGCGAGAGGTATATTTCCAATTGAATGGAAAGCGGCATGTCTGGTGCTCATAGAGAAACCGAGAAAAAACTGGAATGACTCTGTAAAGTACAGACCGATTTGTCTAATATCGGTGCTCGGTAAGATCTATGAAAATCTAATTAACTTTAGATTATTAGAAGAAATCGAGAGCAGGGGAGATTTCTCGGCCCTACAGTTTGGATTTAGGAAGGGTAGGTCCACGGTTGATGCCATACGGGAGGTGGTAAGCTCGTTGTTCGTTGGTGGTAGGCTGGCCAAACCTGGCTATACAGCACTAATTCTAATTGATGTAAAGAATGCTTTTAACATGGCGTCGTGGCGCCTGATTATCGGAAAGCTGCACAGAAGGGGCATATCCCCCTACCTGTGCGACTTAATAATTGAACATTTGTCCAACAGATGTGTCATCGTTGATAAGCATAAAATGCCGATAGGAGGTGGTGTTCCACAGGGTTCGGTGTTAGGGCCGACCCTGTGGAATGTATTGTATGATGAGGTAATGTCGGTGAGTGTCCCTTCTGGATCTAAGATTGTATGCTACGCAGACGACCTGGCGCTTGTGGTGACTGCCGACAATAAGCGCGAGCTAATAACATATGCGAACAGGACACTACGTAGAACTGATCGGTGGATGGAAGCAAATGGCCTTACTGTCGCGGTAGAAAAGACCAGCGCGATCATGTTAAACTACTGTAAGAGGGATAAAGACATTAAGTTTGAAATGAAAGGTAATGTAATAATCCCTATTAAATCTGTTAAATATCTGGGTGTTACCCTAGATACACATTTGACCTTTAGAGAACATGCTTTAACAGTTACAGCCAAGGCCAGCAAGGTATTAAATGTCCTTCAACTATTACTACCTAGGGTTAATGGGCCCAAAAAGCCGAAAGCGGAGAGTGCTCTGCCTATCGCTGCAGTCGATTATAGTTTATGCTGCTCCAATTTGGAGTAGAGCAACAACAATCCAATCGGTAAAGAACACGTTATTATCTTTTCAGCGCTCAATGTGTTTAAAGGTTGTGTGTGGATACAAGACCATCCCGACAGAATCCGCAGTCCTACTTGCACAAATGATCCCTATCCATCTTTTGATGGACGAACGACGTAGGCTCTATGAGTCCGCTACCCCAAACCAGGCGGATGAGCGACTATTAACTATGGTAAGATGGCAGCAAGAGTGGCTCGAAAATGGTTCGGAGTGGACGAGGACATTGATTGAGGATATCGAAACCTTTTACAACAGTAGGTATGTCGACATGACTTATTATGTCACGCAGGTCATGACTGGTCATGGGGCGTTCACTTCTTACCTGCATCGCTTCGATCGATGGCCCAACGATGAATGTATCTTTTGCTCTGGTTTTGACGATGCCGAACACACGGTGTTTGACTGTGGGGAGTTTGCTGATCTCAGAATCTTGGTAGAGGCGCAGGTCGGTTCTCTAACTCTACGAACTATGGTGCCAGTGATGCTGGAATCAGAAACAAAATGGAGAATCGTTAGTTCCCATCTTGAAAATCTAATGAAGAGGAAAGACAGAGAGCTTGATCGGAGGCGACAGGAGGAATCGTGAACAAATGAAGCAGTGCTGTGCTTGGTTGGGTCGCTCTTAGCTTCCTAACCTCACAATGGGATCAGTACTGAGCTCTCTTACCACGTCAAGGTGGCGACCCGTTAAGAGAGTATCGTAAAAAAAGGGGTAGCAGTGCTTACCTCATCGGTGGTTTTGGTGATTGATCGGTTTTTTGGCGCTTGGGACATCCATTCCTGTGTGGATGGGATAATCGTGTATATACAGCGATGGTAATGGGACAGATGCCCACCCTGAAGTTATGCTTCGGCGGTCCCGGGGTGGGGAGAGGAGATGAGGAGGGGTTTTAGTGGGTAGGCCCTGAGGCTTCGTTTTGGTCTCGGGGAGAGTCCCACACTCCCAGTCGGCACTGGGCCGACTGGGGTTAGTCTATAAAAGATTTCCCCTCCACCCAAAAAAAAAAGTCGGGTCAGGTCAGGTCAGGTCCTCCTCCGAGGGTCGCCACCTTGTCGTGGTGGAGGAGCTCAGTACCCACTCCCCTGTTGGAAGTGGGGAAGCTAAGAGCGACCCAAATATGGCATGGATATGGACAAGAGAAGGACCAACGTTTACGGTGCAGGGGAGGGAAGCCCCAGTACCGGTCGAGTGTCAGGTGGTGGAGCAGGCCAGCCTCGACCGTCATCCAGCGACTGCGGCTCTTCTTCGGTAGTTGACCAGGCCGGAGGGATAACAGGGTCTACTGGAAAAACGCAGGTAGGGAGGAATAGAGCAAAGGGACAGCACTTGAAGCTAAACGTGAAACCAACGCAAAGTTCAACGTCGCTACCAACAACGTCGAATGTGGGAGTGGTCAATTTTCCGTGGGACGAAGAGTCTCAAATATCGAAAAAAAGGGGCAGCGGAGTCCGATTTAATGGAAAATTTGGTGTCAGAGGTGACAAAGTCACTTAAGAAAAAATTATGGGAAAACATAGTGGAAATAGGTCTGGACGTAGAGAATCTACGTTCAGCAATGGTAGGCAATCGCAGTCTTACTAATGATACAGCCGATATAATGGAGAGGCTTAGCAGTAAACTAAGCCTGATAATGACCGAGAATATGCAGAGGTTGCTGTGTGAGGTAGAGGCGAGCTCAGCACCGGCAAGCAAAAAAAGCACGATGACCGAGGTGAGTCAGCATAAGGAAACAAAAGAGGTAAGCTGCCAGACCGATTTTGTTAGGTACGCATCGGTGGCTAGTGGTAAGCCTGTAGTAACGCGGGGTATCTTGAAATCTGTAAACTCCTTTAAAGATTTCAGGAAATCCGAAACTTCAATTGGCCAGGCCATCTGTTTGAAAATACCAGTATCGTTGTTGGCAATCCGCTGGAAACGACGGACCCTTGCGAGCTGGTTATTATTGAAGAACAAGATGTGGAAATGCGAAAAAGCATCCAGAACTTATACGGCAGTAAATATACTGAGTTAAAAGAGCCATGTGAACAAGACTTGGAAGTGTTGGAATTCACAACAAATATTAGACGCAATGGCGAATTAAAAACCAAGGTCAAAACTATAATTAAAATGATCATGAATGGCACCGAAAAACATCTCTTTCATCTCTTCAACCGTGTTAAAGATATGGTAGATCCGGAGATAATTAAACAAATAACAACACATAAAATTTCCCAATTGAATGGTGATATAATGTCAAGAATGTTACAGACAATTTTTGTTGGTTCTGACATTAAAATAAATCTGTATGTACCAAGAAATTCTGCTAAAAAGAGTATGGCTGATGGTCAAAGTAGTGAGTATAACACTCATGCGATTGTTTTGTCTAGTCAAGGTAAGAAGTTTACGGAATTACTTGGCAACGTTAAGCAAGTACTGCATAGCGAAGAAGACAGGAAATCTATCAGAAAAATCAGGAGTACTAAAGAGGGTAAATTATTAATCATAACTGATAAAGACAGCACTGCTACTAATTTACTTAAAGACAAACTTAAAACTATAGAGAATGTGAATGTCCGACATACATGGTCAGCAGCTGAAAAAACAAAAGCATTCTACATAAGAGACCTGGATGCCACCACAACAAAGGAGGATGTCGAACAATACGTGATAGCAGCCCTCGACATGGCTCCTAGAACGATTAAAATAGGAGATCTACGTCCTAGTAGGAACGACACACAGACGATAACAGTCACAATAGATGAAATCGCAGCGAAGACTCTAATTAACAAAAAATTCATTTCCGCAGGTTTGGTAAAGGCACGGGCAGAGGAAAGATTGCAGGTTAATCAATGCTACAGATGCCTCGAGTATGGGCATGTAACAAGAAACTGCAATGGAAAAGAGAAAGCAAACTGCTGCTATAATTGTGGCCAAGAAGGTTACAAAACTGCGGAATGTGAGAACGACGTGAGATGCCCAATATGCGATACAGGTGGGCATAGAATGGGCACAGGTAAATGCGAGGCCTTTAGAAAGGCCTTAAAAGATACTAGAAGACGCCTAATGACCTAAGACTTTGAAGACGATGTCTTTTTGGATTAGATTCTTTAAATCTCTGATGCCTGACTGTGATTTAATTTATTTAGAGATTTATTTATTGTTGTGTGTATATGTAGTAAACCTCGGGCAATATACACCCGAGGGATTTACTGTTAGGTATAAAGTAAATATCGTACGTGGGATTTTAGGCTGTGATATTTTTAACATAGAGTTTGTCTTATTTACATATTTATTTATTCATGTAGAGTTTTATTTACTGTCTTTATTGTTTATATACCCTGGGCCTTATACACCCGAGGGATCAGATGATACCTACAGGGAGTATGCTGTACGTGTGATTTTTTTGGCTGTGATATTTATAGTACAGAGTTTTATTTATTTATTCAGAGGTTTATATTTACACTTTTAGAGTTTATATTTATAGAGACACTATTTACCTATTTTTTATTTAATTATTAGTCCTTATAACCAACACTTTGTGTTCTCCCGTTGCTCTGTATCCAGGAGCGATGGATGGGTTCGAAGAGGGTTCTTTTGGGTTTTAAAAATAGCTGTTAAAGGGCGCCACCACGATTTATAAAATTGACAGAATCCCACAATCGTGGAATAGGATTCCGATAAACAACAAAAAATCGAAATCAAACAATTTAATTATTAACAAAAAAACAAATGGAAGTTAAATATACCACTCTAATAATGTGGCAGTTCTTATTATTCTAAGGGAGTTCGAACTCGTTTTAAATTTAGATAATTTATAAAATTAATGAAAATGATGTTTAAAATTTACTATACTGTATTCTGATTATCAATCACACAGGCGATACGCACTACAAGGTCGCATACCTTAGATAAATCCTGTGTGACTGGAAAATCTTAACAAAGAATTTGCAAAAGTTTAAATTAACGATGAAATATAATTAATACTCAGAGGAACGCTTAAATATACAGATTTATATAATCGAATAGATAATGATCTTTGAAAAGCGAAATTCATATAAAAAATCATCAACAGTCTCGTAAGACGTATGCAACAATACGTAAATAGAAAATTTAAATAAAGATAAAACTTATCGTTTTCGATGCCACGGTACGATGATGTAATCCACGCCACTGGATGAGTGAAACTCACGGTAACAGGAACGACGAATGAAACGCCAGTTACGTTGAATGCAGCCAATTACGCCACTGGATGAGCGATAGTACCCGTACTGGATGAATAACGCCAAAAAGATGCTTGTGCAAGCCAAAAATTCCGGATTTATTCCAGGTCTCTAAATATACCCCTTTCTCCGGGGTATTTAACGATATCGAAAATATTCCAAAAAGGAATCGGTACGGTAAATTCCCAATGATTAAATTGAAAAAAAACGAAACGTAAACAAACGTCTGACCAATTTACCGTTTGAACGGGAAGTGAACGCTACAAAATCGGGGTACTGAAAACGTGTTTTTTCGAAAACGTGATTGCGCACAGTTCAAAAAGACACCGTGTTCATAAACGCCGTTGGTATTAGTAATTAAGGGCGAAAATAGAATAAACACATTAAACAACGCCGTTTTGGCTAACCGAGTACCGGAAATGAAAAAGGCAGGATACTGCAATACCGACAATTATCAGGTTGTTTAAAAATCATTATCACCTCAATTAAAAATCAAAACATCCCCAAACAGCGAAAGATGGTCGAAAGCAGAAAATGGGAAAGTAAGTAGACCACATGAAATCAAACTTACGATAATCAAATGGTACCGTCGATTCCCAGATACGTACAAAATAAAAAGGAAGGAAAGGTAGAGAGAGACCTTCAGTTTTCGGGGCCCAGAGCTTAAGAGGGAAGGAAGGAAAAGAGAAACTCCATTAAGCGGGGTTGCATCCCTACCTCTGAAGGTCTACTGCTGAAAGAAGGAGAAGCAATAAAGAAAAGACAGGATAAAGGTACGGGACACTGCAGCAGAGACAGCGTGAAGGTTGTTATAGCACACCCTCAAGAAGCTTACATGGCTCTCAGACAATTCAAGGATTAGATTGGTTGCAAGGACATCGAGAAGACGTCACCCTGCAACCAAGTGAACAGGCCTAAATCTTATAGATCCAGGACCTAATCCGGAATATTATCCGGAAAATGAAGAACAACATGCCGCCCATACCACGATGCCCGAATATCCATCCATACGGTAAGAGAAAAGAAACGGAACGGTAAGGTAAATAGATGGACACTCGAAACATCCCGATACAACGACATATCGCTCCTCTAGCAACGTCAGATGTTATGACGGAAATGGTACCTAAGCAATTAGTAGGACCCTTTGGCCTCCTACTCCAGCCAATGTCTCCCCAAAGGAAGAAAATAAAAGCTCAGAACAAAAACGGAAACGATAGTCAGGGAAATGGAACATTTTAATGTTACATATACCCTCTTCCTTCAAAAAGAAAAAGATGCAGACAACGCGAAATCTTTTTCAAAGATAAGAAAGCATCGAAATAGAATACCTGATTTAAAGGCATGAGATAATAGGCAGTTTCTAGAAGAAAAAACAAATTCAATGATTATTTTCGAAAATCAATAAAATGTCTAATTCTACGGTAATATTTCAAAGATTATTTGTTTGTAAAATTGTATCCTCGAAATAAATATAGATAGGACATATCGGATTTTCGCGAAAATGATTTATCTTTTATCGTCACCTTAGTGGTATGAAAGAAACATCCTTATAACGGATAAGAATAAACGGACAACATGAAAATTATATATTCGCAGATAACATTTGAATGGTATAAACAATCTCGCCTGAATAGAATTTTTAGTAGACATTTCCATCCAGTAGGATGGTGTAACGTATCTAACGCGTACGACACGGTTGAAATATCATGAAACTTCAACAAGACTTAAGCGGTTGAGGCTACAGGTAGATGGGCGGACAAAAATCGGTAAAAATGACACAATCGGGAAAAGAAAAAGTCCATTCAGCGAAACCACTCATAACTGCGAACATATATTATAACCATTAATTAGTGACGATATCAGATTCGTTATCCGAGAGATCGGAAGATCCACGGAAAGGTTTTAGATCTTTTATATGCCAAGACCCAATATTAACTCCCCTGTCATCGACAAGTTCATAAACTAATTTGGATAATTTTTTACGTACTGTACACAAAATATTCCGAGGAGCTAATTTTTGCGAGAAATTTTTACAGCATTGGATAACAATTTATTGCGTTTCCAAACTTTATCACCTACGAAAAATTCAACATCCCGTTTCCGGAGATTATATACTTTAGCGTTCCGATTATACGCTTTATGTAATCTATTAATTACCACTTCAAAAATTTCTCGAAGATGTTCCAAGTCCTTGGCATAGTCCTTACGACTGTACGCTTTCAAAGACTCGGGGGTTTGATGGGTTTTACCATAAAATTCTCTCGAGCAAGGGATGACACGGCCGAAAGTTAAAAAGGCAGGACTAAATTCTGTAACTTCGCTAACAGAAGTACGAATGGCATAACCGATTTTATGTATTTCACTATCCCATCGTTGATGGTTCTTGTTGATATAACTCCGAATCGCAGTCCCAATGATACGATTATAACGTTCCGTGGGATTAGCCTGCGGATGATATTTAGCTAGAAACCATATCTTTTGGACCTTGAATGATTTACAGGAATCGACAAAATCTTGTCCAATAAATTGTTTACCATTATCAACAAGAATAAACTCGGGCACTCCGTAAACTAAAAAAACTTGATTCACCAAGTATTGAGTGATGCCGGAACTAGTGGCTTTTTTAAGGGGATGCAAAATAACATATTTGTTAAACCAATCGACAATAACCAGAAGATACGAAAAACCATTTTTAGAACGAGGTAGTGTCCTATTAGATCCAGAGAAATGACCTGAAACGGGAATTTTACAAATTTTTCCTTACCCATCAAGCCAGCTTGACCCACAGTAGGAGCTTTCTGAGATTGACAAGTCTCACAAGTGGAGACATAACGATAAACAGCCCTTCTCATTTTAGGCCAATAATAAGTAAGGCTCACTCGAGAAAGGGTTTTAAAATAGCCCAGATGAGCTGCGGTAGGAACGTCGTGGCAAAGCTTTATAACTTGAGTCCTTTGAACTAATAATTTCCAATCCGGAACATTACTCGAGAGATTAATTTTACACGGTAAAAATTTGAAAATGAACCGTCCCTGGACTTTCCATCCGGGAAAACTATCCGGCTTGTCTAAGATTCGATTGCGTAGCCGAGCATACTCGGTATCGACTTTATCGTCGACGACGACATCAAGATAAGAATTTGAAACATCTGTGATAGCGGCGATTTCCTTAGGAACCCTTGATAAGGCATCAGGAACGACATTAAATTTACCTTTCCGGTGTACTAAATCGAAGAAAAATTGGTTCAGGCGGACTCGGCATCGAGCAAGTTTACCTGCGGGATCTTTCATACGATGCAACCACAACAAAGAATAGTGGTCGGTAACGATGGTAAAATGAGTACCCTCGACATAAGGACGAAATTTTTCGACAGCAAATACTACCCCCAGACATTCTCGCTCCGTCACACTATAATTTTGTTCAGCGCGATTGAGTGTCCGGCTGGCATAAGCGATAACACATTCGTTACCATCAATAGTTTGGGTGAGCATGGCTCCAAGACCCAAATCAGAAGCATCGGTATGAATGACAAAAGGTTTGGTAAAATCAGGACTGGCGAGAACCGGGACTGAAACAAGAGCTTGTTTTATTTCTCGGAAAGCTTTGTCAGCCTCCTCCGTCCACACAATAGGTTGTCGTTTCTTCTTATTTTTAAGAAATTTACGAATAGGTGCCATCCGGGAAGAAAAATGTGGAATAAATCGACGATACCACGAACACATGCCCTCAAAGCGTTTGATAGAGGTAGCATCGGTAGGAACAGGATAATTAACCATGGATTCGATCTTAGAAGGATCTGTACGCAAACCAGAGGAATCAACAATATAACCCAAATATTTTAAGGACGTTTGAAAGAAATTACATTTGTCCATATTTATGGTAAGATGGGCATCATTCAGTCGCTGAGCAACAACACGTAGGAGTTTGACATGTTCATCGAAAGTTGAAGAGAGGATGATAAGATCGTCTAAATAAACGAAAATGTGTGGTTCAAACTCAGGACCAAACAATGCATCCATTAATCGTTGTTGCACTTGGGGTGCGTTACAAAGACCAAAAGAAAGAACGTTAAAATGAAACAAACCACGACCAGGTACAGCGAAAGCAGTTTTCTCTTTAGACTCATCGTCCAAAGGAATCTGCCAAAAAGCTTGTTTCAAATCAATAGAGGAAAAATATTTGGCATTACGTAACAAACTTAGTATTCGGTCGACGATAGGTAAGGGATAATTATCCTTTTTAGTGACTTTGTTCAATTCTCGGCCATCAAAACACAATCGAAAAATCACCGGAGGACTTTTTAACTAGTAAAATATTAGAAGACCAAGCACTATTAGAAGGTGCAATAAATACCGTCTTCTAACATCTGATCGATTTGTTTGTTAATCTCTTTAAGTATATAAGGTGACCACCAAAACTGCCTAGCTTTAAAAGGTTTAGCCTCACCGGTATCGATATGGTAAACCATTTTATTTGTTCTACCCAATTTCCCATCACGAGCGAGAGAGTGAAACAGATCATTGAGAGAATCAATAGATTTCTGTTGTTGAACAGAAACTTTCAAGGAATGGGACTCACATTCGGCAACCTCTACTGGTCTTTTATTTAAGAAATTTAACTTAGAATCGGAGAAATCAATTTGCACTTGAAACAACCGACAGAAATCACTGCCCAAAATTAAATCGTGTTGGACAGAAGGCACGATATAAATGAGGATTTTCCTTGTCACATTATCAACGGACATCGGTACTTCAATGGAATATAAAATGTTTTGTGATTTCCCATCAGCAGTTTTAAGTGTCTGATTTAATGAACGATATTTATTGACTCTCAATTTGGAAAAAAGAGGTTCGAGAGTGTGGACACCATTTTTACCCAATATGGTACAACAAGACCCCGAATCGACTAAGGCTTCGAATTGAACATCGAAGACACGGACGGTAAGAAACGGACGATTATCGCTATCCTTAGGAAGGAAAACAGAAACCAGTTCACGGGAGGATTTGGGGGAACAGAAATTACTGATGGTTTCTAACCAGCGTTTCCAATCGTGAGGATTAAATTTAACGGAAGTATTTGGAGACGAAACGGTATGATTCGAACGAGGAATCCCGGCCGTAAATGAATGTAGGAACGTGACACGACCGTCGATCAGCGTTCCTATTTGGCGTTTCCCGGGCGACATTTGGGACACGAATTAACGGTAACATCAGCAGTACCACAACGATAACAAAATCTCTTTTTCGCCTTGGAACACCTGGAGTAGCTATGACCCACTTCTCCACAATTCCAGCAAGGAGAGACCTTGGGTTTTCTCACTACGTAGTGACAGCCGCGTTAGAAGTGGAAGGTCGATTAAGAGGATTACCAGAAGGTGGCAACGAAATAGAATTCTTGGTAGAAACTGTAGATTTCCTTCGCAATTCATAAGCAACATCCAGTTTCTTACATATCTCGATCAATTCATCAATGGTATCGATGTCTTCCAAGGCCAAAGCCGAAATATAATAAGGCAATAAATTTCCTCGAATAATTTTTAATTTAGCTGATTCATTCAATGGAACCGCCAATCGATTAAATAACGTGTTCATTTCAGCAACGAAAATTATTATGGTCTCATTCCGACGTTGTTTGCGAGCTTTTAACTCATCCATGAGTTTATCATCGTGATCGATAGGAAGAAAGAACGTTTTAAAAGTGTCTCCAAGGAAGACCAATCGGTTACCTTAGAACGAACAGATTTATACCAGACTTGGGCAGAATCGGAAAAAAGATCAAAAGCTGAATTACACAGCTCGGACTCGGAAACGTTTCGCGCAACCTGATAATCTTTTACTTTCTCAATGAACTCAAGAACGTCTCCTTTCCCATCGAATTTAATACCCCATTTATAAACAGGAACGGACTTGAAAGAAGGACTGGCGGCTTCAGGACCCGCAGAATCACGGTGAGAAAGATTTAAAGCACGAAAAGAAACGTCGGTATTGACAGGCTCCATGCATTTATCCAAAACGTCGCTTTCAAATTCAAGGCAAGTACCAAGCCAGGACTCAATGATTTCGCGAATGTGAGTACTATTATCGGCATTAACGTCATACGTTACACGAGAGATTCTTTTTGAAACGTGCGCAATACGCGAACAAATCCGGCGAATATTCTCATCCTCAACGTTATAAACAGTTCGCTCATCCAGCTCCATAATAGCAGTGGTTATACCTTCTAAGGTACGATTAATAAAATCAACCTCGGTATCCCAAGTAAATTGGGGATCGGGGATAATTTCAAGTCCCTTATCCAGTGCGCGTTGCAACGTCTTAATTCTACTAGACCGGGTATTTTTTGCACGTAACTTCCTGATTCGCAGCTCATAATCAAGCTGATCATCAAGAAGAAATCTGGCATGGATCGTATTAAAATCATTATCCATTTTACAAAAAAATTAACACAATCAAATAATGAAACGATAAAGAAACGGCAAAGCCAGCTATTTTTAAAAACTTCCTCACTGTAATTTGTGATTGATGAATGAAAGTCGGGCCCCACGTTCAGGGTGCCAAAAATTATATAACCAACACTTTGTGTTCTCCCGTTGCTCTGTATCCAGGAGCGATAGATGGGTTCGAAGAGGGTTCTTTTGGGTTTTAAAAATAGCTGTTAAAGGGCGCCACCACGATTTATAAAATTGACAGAATCCCACAATCGTGGAATAGGATTCCGATAAACAACAAAAAATCGAAATCAAACAATTTAATTATTAACAAAAAAACAAATGGAAGTTAAATATACCACTCTAATAATGTGGCAGTTCTTATTATTCTAAGGGAGTTCGAACTCGTTTTAAATTTAGATAATTTATAAAATTAATGAAAATGATGTTTAAAATTTACTATACTGTATTCTGATTATCAATCACACAGGCGATACGCACTACAAGGTCGCATACCTTAGATAAATCCTGTGTGACTGGAAAATCTTAACAAAGAATTTGCAAAAGTTTAAATTAACGATGAAATATAATTAATACTCAGAGGAACGCTTAAATATACAGATTTATATAATCGAATAGATAATGATCTTTGAAAAGCGAAATTCATATAAAAAATCATCAACAGTCTCGTAAGACGTATGCAACAATACGTAAATAGAAAATTTAAATAAAGATAAAACTTATCGTTTTCGATGCCACGGTACGATGATGTAATCCACGCCACTGGATGAGTGAAACTCACGGTAACAGGAACGACGAATGAAACGCCAGTTACGTTGAATGCAGCCAATTACGCCACTGGATGAGCGATAGTACCCGTACTGGATGAATAACGCCAAAAAGATGCTTGTGCAAGCCAAAAATTCCGGATTTATTCCAGGTCTCTAAATATACCCCTTTCTCCGGGGTATTTAACGATATCGAAAATATTCCAAAAAGGAATCGGTACGGTAAATTCCCAATGATTAAATTGAAAAAAAACAAAACGTAAACAAACGTCTGACCAATTTACCGTTTGAACGGGAAGTGAACGCTACAAAATCGGGGTACTGAAAACGTGTTTTTTCGAAAACGTGATTGCGCACAGTTCAAAAAGACACCGTGTTTATAAACGCCGTTGGTATTAGTAATTAAGGGCGAAAATAGAATAAACACATTAAACAACGCCGTTTTGGCTAACCGAGTACCGGAAATGAAAAAGGCAGGATACTGCAATACCGACAATTATCAGGTTGTTTAAAAATCATTATCACCTCAATTAAAAATCAAAACATCCCCAAACAGCGAAAGATGGTCGAAAGCAGAAAATGGGAAAGTAAGTAGACCACATGAAATCAAACTTACGATAATCAAATGGTACCGTCGATTCCCAGATACGTACAAAATAAAAAGGAAAGGAAAGGTAGAGAGAGACCTTCAGTTTCGGGGGCCCAGAGCTTAAGAGGGAAGGAAGGAAAAGAGAAACTCCATTAAGCGGGGTTGCATCCCTACCTCTGAAGGTCTACTGCTGAAAGAAGGAGAAGCAATAAAGAAAAGACAGGATAAAGGTACGGGACACTGCAGCAGAGACAGCGTGAAGGTTGTTATAGCACACCCTCAAGAAGCTTACATGGCTCTCAGACAATTCAAGGATTAGATTGGTTGCAAGGACATCGAGAAGACGTCACCCTGCAACCAAGTGAACAGGCCTAAATCTTATAGATCCAGGACCTAATCCGGAATATTATCCGGAAAATGAAGAACAACAAGCCGCTTATACCACGATGCCCGAAAATCCATCCATACGGTAAGAGAAAAGAAACGGAACGGTAAGGTAAATAGATGGACACTCGAAACATCCCGATACAACGACATATCGCTCCTCTAGCAACGTCAGATGTTATGACGGAAATGGTACCTAAGCAATTAGTAGGACCCTTTGGCCTCCTACTCCAGCCAATTTCTCCAAAGGAAGAAAATAAAAGCTCAGAACAAAAACGGAAACGATAGTTAGGGAAATGGAAACATTTTAATGTTACAACTCGAAGTTAACAAGATTCGAAAATAATATTACCATTTTGAAAAACTAATTTCTCTTCACGAGAAAAGTTTAAAATATTGTAAATATTCGAAAGGGGTGATTGAACTGTTTCAAAAATCCAGGTCAGGGAATCCCTTAGCCCACCAGCAATAAATTTGTAAAGCAAGAAAAGACAAAATTTGAAGGGTCGTACAGATGTCGAAGGTTAGCTTTTGAAAAAATGCACAAGTTGAAAAGAAATAAATAAAACACAAGACGGAGAAGGAAAAGGTAACACAGAAACAGATGTTTGGTGTATCGAATTGACCAAAATGTACTGCCCTTCAAATTTTATGTCTTTTCTTGCTTTACAAATTTATTGCTGGTGGGCCAAGGGATTCCCCGACCTAGATTTTTGAAACAGTTCAATCACCCCTTCGAAAATTCACAACTTTTTACCTTTTTTTCCTGAAGAGAATTTAATTTTTCAAAATGGTGATATTAATTTCGTATCTAGTTAACTTTGAGTTTTTAAATTTAGGAATTTTTCATGCAATTTTGCGTAATTCTCAAAAGTTGACGTCAATTTTTCCGATTTCCAAATATCGTAGAAGGCTTTTTCCAATTCCAATAGATAGCCTAGGTGTTCCTCTTCGAATTCTTGTATAAATTTTTTTAATCGATTAAAAAATTGAAGAGTTATTAGACTTTATAGCTTACTGTCCATACTTTACTGAATCGGACTGTATAATTCTTAGATTTCTTTCTAATTTTTAGGAGGGCGGAGCTCTCGTGGCCGAGGACGCCATGGCCGAGGAAGATATAGGGGAAATATAATTTATAATTGTAGGTAGACGAAGATACATGATACATAAAAATTATTACAATTTTTACACCGATAATTAATTCTTTTTCAATTTTCAGAAAAAGACTGCAAGAATTTGTTTAATTAATTCATTGATTTAGATTTGTAATTTTTTTATTTGGATTTTTTAATAAGAATTTTTTATTTACGAGGGTAGCCCTGAAAGTTTCCAGAAATGACCAACAGATAGCGCTTGACGGATGTCAATAGGACATTAAAGTTCGACATTTTCATATAATAAACGTATTAACAGAAAAACGTTCGGCAGCGTATTTTAGTTTTCACGGTGTTTAAAATAAATCAATTTATAGAAAAAAAATGGATATTTTTCGGGAGAGCATTTTCGTGCGATAACTTTACGATTTTTAATCCGGTCTAACTCAACAACAATGCATCGATCGACCAGGTCTTGTTGCTACCGTTGCGCTTCAGGATTGAAGAACAACAATGGTATACAACAATTTGTTTACCTGATGTCGGGGAAATCAGAAAACAGGAATCGTCGCATCATTATTCACCACGACAACGCCAGCTCACACACAGCTCTTCGTAAAGTCGACTATTTAAAGGGGAACATCGAATTAATTACTCATTGTCCGTATTGGCCTGATTTATCACCAAACGAATTTTTTGTTTCCTTTTCTCAAAAAGAAATTGCGTGGTGAACGTTTTTCAACACCGGAAGAGGCCGTTAAAGCATTTAAAAGACATGTTCAGGAGATATCTGCTTCAAATTGGAATAAATGCTTCGACAACAGGTTTGTTAGAATGCAAAAGTGCTTAAAATCTAAAGAGGAATACATTGAAACAATAAAGTAACTGTTTCGATGAAATATCTATTCATTTTCCTTTTTCCGGAAACTTTTAGGGTGTCCCTCGTATTTTCATTTTGTTTGCTTATTTAACACTTCCAGTCATTATGTCCCTCAAGAGGGACATAATTTTGTATCAGTCTTATGACACAAGAGTATAAATTTACGTTTAAAATTATTTTGTCCCACTGAAGGGCAACTGTATTTAAGGTTAATCTCTACTGGGTGAAAATAGAAACCACTCGCTCAAAAATTATGAAAAAATTATTATAGTTTATTACTACCCTAACCATTGTTTATGCCAAATTAACAAAACATCTATCAGGTAGTTTTTGAAAAAAAAGCGAAAAACCTCAAAAAACATGGTTCTTACAGGTTTTAATTTTTTATTTCAAAAACTACTCGTTAGAAAATTGGTTGGCTTTAGTATCACATCTAAATGGATTTTATACAGCTTCTCTATTTTTTTGATTGACTTTGAACGAGTAGATTTGGCAAAAAGGCCGAAATTACGAATTCGCGTATTTACAGTACTATACGCTTGAAACCAAATTTAGGACGTAGAATGGGCACTAAACATTGATAAGAATCAAATTATTTGGCATCAACGTCAATATTTTTGCTAAAAAGGGCATTTTAAAGTTGTATTTTGCAAATTCCGTCCAATTTTTGCTGTACTGAATAGTAGCGCTCTCGGCTAAAAGTGCATGTTTTTGTAAATTCTTTCTACGCGCCATCTATCATTCAGAGGCTCAATAAGCGAAATAAAAAGATGAAATAAATACAAATCTTCAAATATCGAAGCACATAATCAACCATCTATTTATAATCTTATATTACACTATATATAAGCTAGCTAGAATTTCATTAGTCAACTTGATAAATAAAAATAATGAAAACACTGGGGAATTCTTTATAAATTCAACATTGAAGATGTATTCGTGTTAATTCTACCGAAAATGATAATTTAGAAAAATGTGTCAAAATATATGTAGGTTCATAATACAAATAATAATAATAATATTTAGGGAAAATAAATGAACTGAATCCATAGGCAATATATCTAGTTATCTCATCGTCCAATAAGACTCTAATAGTACAAAGAGAGATCGCATCAAATTGGGTGATACTAACAAGATTTCCCCACAACAGTTTTTAATATCAACAATCGGAAGTTATCACAATTGTTTATTTTCACAAATCAGGAAACAAATGTCGATATCCATATTTTATATCTTTGTCTGACGCATGTCAAAAATTGTAAAATTAGTGGACCCACGGCGATTTGTTAATATTGAAGAAAGATCGAGCGATTTCCACAGAAGCGAGATAATTAAAAAAAAAATTGTCGTAATACAAATAATTGAAAGTGAATAGATTTAGCGAAAAGGGCAGCCGTCTTGTAAAACAATAATAACAGTTAGGACAGCTGCCCTCTTCGCTAAATCTAAATCTAAATCGTTCTACAGTTGAACGGACAATTAAAGATTCTGCAAATTTGAACGTTCAGATATGAAATAGAAAAAAAGTTTTAGATACAGGGAGAATTTCAACCTTTGAGCTTTTGATCGAACATACTACCACATCGCTAGATCTATTCACTTTCAATCATTTGTATTACGAGATTTTTTTTATTATCTCGCTTCTGTTGTAAATCCTCGATCTTTGTTCAATATTCATAAATCGACATAGGTCCACTAATTTTACAATTTTAATGCATCAGACAAAGATATAAAATACCGATATCTTCATAGGTCTCCTTATTTGTGAAAATAAACAATTGTGATAATTTCCGATTGTTTATATTAAAAACTACTGTGCTGAAATGTTAGTACCACCCAATTTGACGCTCTCTCTCTGTACAATTTTTGAGAACAACATTGATGGTTGGAAAAGATGACTTTCTCGGAAAAATTAATATAATAATGTAATTTATTAGACAACATACCGAATATATGTATAAAGTCATTATTATCAAATCCAACTCGAATACTGTCTTTAGTAGGAGGATTTTGATGATATAAATGTGTTTATCTTCATTATAAATTTTGAAAATAGCTAGATTAGGATTGAATGGAAATAAAAATAGTTCTACTAATTATTCCAGAAACTCAACTTTTCATTTTTTTTATAAAAGCACGTAGACTGTCTGCAATGTGTATAAAGTCAAGGACTTTTGTTTATAAAGAGACTGATAAGTAATCCCACTCCATCGAGAAAAAACGAAGTCGGTATTTGAAAGAGAGTAAAAGATTATTGCAATTGACAATCGATTTCAAAAATCACGTTTCCTCAAATTTACAGAAAACAATAACAAAAAAAAAGGAAATAAAAAAATCAAATAGTTCATGATATGTTATCGATTATAACCAACCCTGCTACAGAGAGTACCAAAATAGGAATTTTGAGTGAGACTTGCAAATATAAAAAACATTTGGGTGGATAAATTTCGAAGCTCAAATTGATTTGGCGGAAGCGGTATAACGGGTATAACAACAGGTTCTTCCAGTCGCCAATAGCGATATAACGAATACAAGAACGGTTTATTCCGGTCGCCAATAGCCACTGCTGGTAATGTAAGGAAAAAGGCCAGGTGGAAAAAGGTGTCGGTACGACCGATCGCTGCGGTTTATATTTCGTTGGCTTATCGGTCGAGTGCCCCTTCTGCTCGGGCTTGGGCGGTACCTCGTTAGTTTAAGTATGCGGCTGCTTATGACGCTGGACGGTTCGTTACAAAATATTTAAATGAAAATTGTTTCTAAATCAATAATTTTTTCCCGTGTTCCTAAATGTGATGAACAAAGTTCCATATGGCAAGAAATTGCTAGTGAACACAACTTCAGGTAAAAAGTTCTTATTTGCTCAGCCGAAGCACAAAGTAATATCGAATATTTTATTCCAATTACAGCGACTTGGTAGGACTATCAAGGGCAGCTTCAGGCGGCGACAACTTTGTAGAGCCAATGCAGGATCAACCAACATTATAGGTTGAGAAAAAAAGACTTGCCGGAGAGTACGATCCTTCAATCGAGAAAATTACCGGTCGACGTGTTGTAGATATTCAAAGTTTCATCGGCAACATCCGTCAACTGGAGAGTCACTCATGCAAAGCAAGTGGCTTAGGATATCTAGCATTAGAAAAAGAAGTAGTAATGGGTTTAAATTCAAAATTAATTTATAAATGCACTAAATGTGCCTTTACTACTTCTTTCGAAACGAATCCCAACAGGAGTAGCTCTAATAGTGGAAATGTCAACTATTTGGCCACTTCTGCTGTAATTTCTAATGGAAAAGGCTTTTCAACATTAGAAGAAATATTGGCTACTCTTGACATCCCCGGCTTTTGTATAAAAACACTTTTAAATAATCAGCAAAAAGTCTATGAGTCGTGGAATGACACTTTGACGCCATCAACTGAAGAATACGGCAAGTTAGAATATGCGAATGCCCAAAATACAAATAAAATGACAGGGGATATTGGAAACATTTCCGTTATTGTTGATGGTGGTTGGAGTCATAGGTCCTACGGTCACCGCTACACAGCAAAGTCAGGAGTAGCCGTAATAATAGAGGCATATACGAAAAAGATTTTATGGGTGTTAGGAACAAATATTGCTCTATATGTGCAAGGGCAAGTCGTAAAGAGATCGCCACACACAATCATGTTTGTTTTGAAAACTGGGAAGGCTTATCGTCAGCAATGGAAACTGATATTTCGCAGGAGGGATTTTCTTGAAGTGAAGCCATGCACAAGTTGCGCTATACCACTTTTGTTGGTGATGGAGATTCAAGCGTGCATAGCAGGATTTTGGAAACAGTTCCATATTCGCGATCTATTAAAAAATACAATGTGCAAATCGCGTAACAAAGAATGTTACAAAACACTGATTTAATCTTGCCAAGGAATTTAACGCTAATAGAATTTTACTAACAAATTCTCGAATATGTAGCATTTCGAAAAATATAAGAAAAGTTATTTCGTGGCATGCGAAGCAAAAAAATGCGTCTCCTGTAGAATTGAAAGACGATATTTCAAATTTTGTTAATCACGTTTTTGGAAACCATTCACAATGCAAATCTTTCTATTGTTTAAAAGTGGGCACCTAAGAGATAATCGCACAATATCAGAACTTTTCTATACAGACAAAGGTGCGTTTATTGCAAATAATTGGCGCGGTTACTGCCAAAAGTTACAGTCTAATCGAAAACGCTACAAGCAATAGAGCTGAATTGTTGATGCACCAAGTTGCAAAATTTAATGGTGGAAAGGCGAGCGAGCTTCTTTGGTAGAAGACATGGTTTCAATATTAGATATCAAGGACCTGCGTTATCTTATCAATATGGTCCCGAACGGTTGATCAAAAGTAACCACAAAAGTATCCAATCAACGATTGAAACGATTGGTAAACAATCGAACAAATAAAAACAGAAATCGCTTAGGAAGAATTTTACCACCATTTGAGCAAAAAAATTTGAACAATACAAACAAGGATAGAGATTACGGATTATTTTGTAAATCGATGCGCTAATCAAACAGCAAATCAAATTATTAAATGTTTCAGCAGATAAGCAAAACGAAATTCAAATAAAGACTCTGAGGCCTGGTTCGACGAATGAAAATGCCGTCTAACATCCTCTGAGTTCGGTGAAATCAACAAACGAACAAAGAATTTTGGAAATTTAGTGCACAATATTCTATACACTAATCCTACAGGAATCAGTCTTGATTATGGCAAAATGAATGAAGATGTTGCCGGAGACGAATACTCTACATTGACCGGAAATACGGTTGTGCGGTGTGGACTTTTTGTGTACACCGTAGGTTTTCTTGCCGCCTCACCAGATGGTTTGGTTGGTAATGATAAAATATTAGAAATTAAATGTCCATATTCCGACAGGCAATTAAAACCTATAGAGGCACCCAATCATATTTAACCATTTTATTGTAAATTAGAAGGTAATAGTTTGCGATTAAAAAGGAATAACAATTACTATTACCTGATTCAGGGTCAATTATTTATAACGAAGCGACAATTTTGTGATTTTGTAGTGTGGAATCCTAGGGGAATTCACATTGAAACAATTAAGGTCGATAATGGACTTTTTAAGAAAATGCTGCCAAAATTACGGCAATTCTATGATAACCATTTTGGGCCTGAACTCGTCGACAGCAGGCATAATCGTAGTATGAAATTACGGGACATGAGTTAGTTTAATTATGGTAAATAAAGAAACGATACAAATCAAATTTGTGGCCTAGGCCTGATAACTATGCTATTCTTTATCGACAAAACAATTTCAAATAAAAATGCTAGATATCTGAGTTACTCAACTTGTAAACCATACAAATCAAATTTGTGGCCTAGGCCTGATATTTATGCTGCTCAAAGTCGACAAAACAATTTCAAATAAATTTCTGAACCGACGCAAGATATCTGAGTAATTTAATTTCCAAATAATCAATAAAGAAACATTATTGATCAATAATTTGCTATAAAAAGATAAATAACTAATAATAATAATAACACAAATTAAGGTACACAGTTATATAATGAGCCAATATGAATGTTGAACAAGTTTCAGCAGTACTGTAAAGCTGCATTTACAATGTGAAAGAATCAAAAATTCTGAGAATAATAGGAAAGTGACAGAAGATTTTAGGCAAAAGAAGAATCTGCCCATACCTGTCCTGAAGTACTTGGAATGGAGATCCCAGGGCAGGGAGAGCATACGAGAAGCGGTTTTAGTGGGTAGGCCCTGGATGGTCCAGGGAGAGTTCCACACTGCCAAACGACATTTTGTCGTTTGGGGTCCATAAAACATTTCGCCTTCTCTCGATAATCAAAACAAAAAACACCGGCCTATTATAATTATCCCCATCCTTTTAAATCATTTGTTTTTGTTTCCTCAATATCGAACATTGATTTTTGTCTTATTTCAGTTTATTGCAAATAGAATTTTTGATGTAATGGAATAATGATAAATAGCACCTGTTTTGGTACTAATTGACAATTGTTACTAGTTGACAAGGTAAGATATTATTGTCAGAATTGCAGGTAAGTACACATTACGTTTGTCATATAGGATGCGCCAAAAGTAACGACTAATTTTCATAAATAAATAATAGAATAAAAAGTCTCGGCGTTGGAATTATTAATTTTATGCGTTACTTTTTGTTCACACTGTATGTTGTCATACGGCATAGTACAAATCTGCAAATGCTAATCCAAAAAATTTCCGTAAAATCCATAAAATCTGAAATCGACGCCTTTATAAATTTCATAATGATCTACAGCAATATGCCGATCCGAGGAAAATAGTTTTTATCATTTTTCTTCACGAAATCCCGGAAAAACAGAAACATTTGTTTTCCGAAATCGATCATAAATGGAAAGGTCACTAGCCACTATCAAGTGTTTACTACATACTTTCTGATTATTTACTATAGCTCTGTGTACAGTATCCCTTTTTTTTTCGTAAACAATAAAAGTAACGTATACTTCAGCTGTTGGTTATTATATCAAAGTGAAGGATTTTTTCTTAGACAAAACACACCAAATTATCGTAAACAATATTACCCTTTCATTTAAAAATAATAAACAGGTGATAGTAGTAAATGAACTTTTGTTTTTCCGGGATTTCGCGTGGAAATTGAGAAAAACGTATTTTGCTTGAATGTTTTCAAAATGCTTCTTTGTTTGGGATGAATTTTCCGATTTTTCACCAATTTCCCAAAGAGCTACGAGTTTCAAAATTTGGTAAAATGATCTCTAGGACCCACCAATAAATTTAAAATATTTTTCAAATCTCTTGTCAAATAATGGGAGGCACCATAAAAACTAAACAAGTAGTATACTTTTACGTGAAACGAATGGTATATGCTATTGTCAATTATTTTTCTTGTTTCCCTAATTACGAAAATTCACTCTACTTTATCAATTTTCATTGATTTGACTTCAGCATATTGTAAATAATCGTTTGGTCTATTTCCTCTGTTTTTTATTCTATTTTTTATCCATCTTTGTCTTGTTCGTTACTGGATCATCTGAATATCTGTCGATAGCATAATAAATTTCATCTACTCCTTCGCTGCTTGAAATGTCTAATACTGCTTGAAACAATCACCTGTATCACTCTCTTATTTTAATATAGACAACAGCGAAGAGGGCATGGAAGTAAAACGTAAGTTATCATGTATTATTATTTTTCAAATTGTTATCAATTACTTATTTCCTTTCCAGTTGCTGAAGAACTCCAAAAATGTCAACTCAAGATAGTGCTGGTAGTAGCAGCGGCACCAAGGCCTCTGCTACTACCAGCACTGATAAAAGTGCAATCTGTTGCACTTGCGGCTGCCAAAGTGGTGGCGGCCACAACATGTTCCAAAACAAGGCCCGTAATAATGTAATAAAAAATGACTAATCTACCCAACCAGCGTTTAGAGCCGACTAGACCTTTTTTAAGGTCAGGGGTCGATTATTGTGAGCCGATTCTGACAAAGGAAGGCCTCAGGCGCGTATGGAAAATAACTGTGAAATCATACATTTGTCTCTTTATATGTCTTTGCAGTAAGGCTGTGCATTTAGAGCTGGTGTGTGATCCTCCTATGACTGAAGGATTTTTGAACACGCTACGACGATTTATGTCACGTCAAGATATTGATAAGGAATTACATTCAGATGATGCCACAAATTTTATTGCTAATGAAAGACAATTAAAGGAATTGTCTGATTTATTTAGAAACGAAACAAGTAAAAGTACAATCATTAACAGCTTGGCAGATCATAATTTTAAATGGTGTTCAATTCCACCAAGATCGCCGAAGTTCGAGGGCTTGTGGGAATCAAATATAAAATCACTGAAATTTTATTAAAGAAAATAATAGGCGAAACATTACTAAAATATGAAGAGATGTACACTTTTCTAACCAGAATAGAAGCTTGTCTCAATTCCCGACCGTTAGTCCCTCTATCAAATTATCCTAATGATTTAAACGCCTTAACACCTGGCCATTTTTTTGTGGGAGAACCACTCATAGCCACTCCAGAGCCAAACCTGATGGAATTAAAGATGAATCGACTTTCCCCGATTTCAATTAATTTAACTGCCAAGACAGCATTTTTGGCAACGGTGGCAGGAGTGAGTATCTTACAAGGAAACATTCCTAGGTGCCCCCCTCCGATTTTAATGAAATTTGGATATCTTATTCTCCATCAAATTCTAAGACATGCATGTTTTTTTTTATCGGCGGAAAAACATATCAAGGGGGTGAAATCGTGACTCAAAGTTTAAGCTTAAACGGGGTATTTTTAAGTTTCGCATTCTTCCGGTTAAAATATTCAAACAGGACAAACGGCATTATTCTCAGGGTGAAAAATTATGTAGAAGTCTATTGCTTGCTTATCGAAATGTTAATGAGGGTGGAAATTATAAGGGTTGAAAATAAGAAAATTGCTACAAGTCAAAAACTATTCATCGGATTTTGACGAAACTAATGTCATTCGAAAGAAGAGGAAAAAGTAGAAGAAATCTGTTTTTGTATTTTTTCGAAAAATTACGTTTAGGGGGTAACAGCCCCTCACCCATATTTGAATGGATCAGAAAAAAACTTTACTATTCTTATAATTTGTATGTTTTAATTCATAAATAGTGCTTTTCCATCAATTTTCAACAGTTGGGGCACATAACAATGGTAATTTCTTTATATGTTGCATACCTATTCAATTTTCATGTTGGACATTTTAGTTTATATGAATAAAGATACTAAAATAATTATTATTTTGCGATATATTTTTTCTAGATCTGTTATAAAACTTATTAATCTCATTTATCGACATTCAATTATTTAAATTTTAAATGCTAATAATGTTTAATTAAATTACCTTGCAATCAGCAAATGACATACGATGCGAAAGAAATACATTCTGTAACATGCAACCACCAATACGCGAGCTTTCCCAAACGGCCACCAGACTAGCACCACCATCGCAACACCCTGTACGACCTGGAACTACTCCCTCTCGGCCACCGTCTTCCACTCAGCGGAACCCCCGACCAATCAGATGGAACGACCCTGAATATAAGCGCCTTCACCGTCCAGAAAACACCAGACCGACTAGATCACCAGTTGACCTAGGATCTGCTCCCGTGGGGACGTTTCTAGCCTTAGGAGTTCTTCTCTGTCTTGACTTCCATCTGCTCCCGTGGGGACGAATATTAGTTGAAAGCTTATTTTTTGTAGTATTATAATAAAATAAAGAAATTCTTTCAACAAACATTAGTTGCGAGGGTTCTTGTGGTCGATCGCTAACCCCGTAACAACTCATATTAGTCAAATTTTATAATATATATATAAATGCACTTGGAATTATAATAAATAGATAAGTAGTACAACAGACATAAGGGTTGAAATTTGCTAAATATTTGTAAAACAAATACTAGCCATTGTACTTTCACGAAATCAATTATTGCTGAAAAATATAACTTTCTCGACTTCTATGGAAAAACTCTATAGGGGGTGAATTGACATTAAAAATATAAATAATTGAACTTTGATAGTGATAACAAATAAGTTTTACAATAATTCTAGAAAAAATATATTCGAAAGTTATAATACAATAATTATTGTAGTATCTATACTCGTATAAAACATAACGTTCAGCATGAAAATTAAAAGCATAGGCAACAGAAAGAAAATAATATTATTTTTTGCCCCAACTACTGAAAATTGATAAAAAGCACTATTTATGAATTAAAACATAAAAATTATAAGAATAGTGAAGTTTTTTTTTCTGATACGTATTGATATGCTTGACGGGTGGTTACCCCCTAAACGTAATTTTTCGAAAAAATCCAAAAACAGGTTTCTCCTACTTGTTTGTCTTCTTTCGAATGACATTAGTTTCGTCAAAATCCGATGGATAGTTTTTGACTTATGGCAATTTTCTTACTTTCAACCCTTATAACTTCTACCCTATTTAACATTTCTATATGCAAACTATGGACTTCTACATTATCTTTCACCCTGAGGATAGTGCCGTTTGCCCTGTTTGAATATTTTAACTAGAAGTATACGAAACTTAAAGAGTACCCCGTTTGAGTCTAAACTTTGAGTGACGATTTCACTCCCTAGATATGTTTTTCCGCCGATAAAAAAAAACAAGCATATCTTAGAATTCGATGGAGAATAACATATCCAAATTTCATTAAAATCGGAGGGGGACACCTGGGAATGTTGCCTTGTTAGTCAACTACAGACACGTGCGAAATGGAAGATGCCATCTTCTCGTCAAAGATGGCACCGCACAATTGCAATGGCCGATGGCTCGTATTCTACAGGTCTACCATGGGAAGGATGGCCTAATTCGCGTCGGCTTGGTAGGAAAAGCTTTTCCTCTTATCTTCACACCTAGCAATATTTAAAATGTAAAGGTTTTAGTTCAACAGGTTTCCATCCTTTAAATGAAAACATCTACCCAGATGCTGATTTTATACCCGCATCCTATTCTGATCGACCACCATTCGAAAAATCACCTATCATAATTGATCAGGTGCCTTTTAGTCAGCCGACCACTTCAGACTTCGAAGTTATAAACCGCAAATCGCCAACTTTTATATCGTCGATTATGATTTATCGACGCCCAAAAGTCGAAGCTCGTAAAGGAATACGAAAGGGAATTTTGACTGATACTTCCTAAAAGCAAGAAATTGAAAATATAAAGGCTAAAAAACATGTTCCAACTAAATCTAATCAAGCAAAGTCCATTAATCTTTTGGCAAAACATTGATTAATGAATAAAAAGAAATTCAAGAATGCAAATTGAATAAAAAGAATTCTACCAGAAACAGACACCTGTGAGGATTCTGTCAACTATTCCCTAAGTGACACATCTGAAAATATCTCCGAAAATAACAATGAGATTGAGAACCTACAGGCTGAGCATGTTAATAAACACAATTACAATATTGAAGACTATGTTATATTTGTATTCGAAGGTTCCTATTTTGTCGGAAAGGTAGAAACAATATCCAAAGGTGTATTATTAAAATCGATGCAGAAGTCACTTAAAACTGGAAATGACCCGAAAAAGAGGATTTAAATCTGTACCCGATAAGGGACATTATAGAAAAAATTAAAACACCTCAAAAAGTTAACAAAAACAGAGAAATTTATTATGTTCCACAAATAAAGAAGGACTGGGATTTCTACTAAATTCTTAGGAGATAATAATATACCCATAGGTATATTGCTAGTGTTCTTATAAAAGCCAGTAGTCTGATCCTAAAAATATTATGAATGGTATGTTGATTTTGTTAAGAATTTGTGAGTAATTTTTTGTTAAATATGTTACTAGACAGAAGATAATCGTTTCCTTAAGGGCACAGGGTACTTCTCAAAATTTTAACCGGCAAAAATGTGAATTTCTAACTCGCGATTTCTTGCTCGTCCTTGGGACTACGACAACCGCAAATAGATTTTTGAAAAAAGCATTTCTTATAGCGACTTTTGGTTTTTTTCCGTTTTTCCGAATGTTGATGCAAATTTGAATTACAGACGAAAATCTAACATGTTTTTATCGTATTTTTGTACAATTTCTTGAATTTTCTCTTATAACTTGACTAATTGTGATTATTTTGCAAAAATTCTTATACTGTCAGATGGCAAATAAAAAGTTTTTTCCAAATATTTAAGAAATTTTCCGATTTCACTGTTAGTTTTTCCGGAAAATTGAGAAAACTTCTGTACGCAACAACAATTTTTTTTCCACAGTTTTTATCTTACAGCATTGATCAACCCCTCATTCGAAAGCTGACACAAAGGCGGAGGGCAAGATGGAAAGCTTTTTTTGAGATTTAGAAAATTAGCTGAGTTATCGCGGAAAAACCAACTGGTTTTTCTAGCATTGTTTTCACTTATTAAAATTAACTTTTTTGGATTGAAATACATACTGTTATGTAGATAATTTTGTTCTGTTTCCGATTGGCCTATAGTTTTTGTAAAAAGTGTTGATTTTCCGAAGAAAATTGAGTGGAAATGCAACGTCGTTATTTTACAAAGATTGCCCGCGTCACACGTAAACAGTGCGGGTTTGCCTAATCGAAAGTTTGTGGAATCATCGATACTCAATCCAAAGCGAGACACACAATTCGATTTGGCAAACACGCACTGTCTACCCGTATGGCGGGTTATCATGCTTGAAAATACACAAACAAAGAGACTGGATTTTCATTCCATTTTCTTCGAGAAATCAACACTCTTTACAAAAATTATAAGCCAATCGGAAACAGGACAAAATTATCTACTAAACCATATGTATTTCAAAGCAAAATAATTAATTTTAATAAATGAAAACAATTGCAGAAAAACCAGTTGGGTTTTCCGCGATAACTCAGCTAATTTTCAAAATCTCAAAAAAAGCTTTCCATCTTGCTTTCCGCCTTTGTGTCAGCTTTCGAATGAGGGGTTGATCAATGCTGTAAGATAAAAACTGTGGAAAAAAAATTGTTGTTGCGTACAGAAGTTTTCTCAATTTTCCGGAAAACTAACAGTAAAATCGGAAAATTTCTTAAATATTTGGAAAAAACTTTTTATTTGCCATCTGTCTGTATAAGAATTTTTGCAAAATAATCACAATTAGTCAAGTTATAAGAGAAAATATAAAAAATTGTACAAAAATACGATAAAAACATGTTGTTAGATTTTCGTCTGTAATTCAAATTTGCGTCAACATTTTGAAAAGCGGAAAAAACCAAAAGTCGCGATAAGAAATGCCCTTTTCAAAAATTTATTTGCGGTTGTTGTAGCTTCAAGGACGAACGAGAAATCGCAAGTTAAAATCTCACATTTTCGCCAGTTAAAATTTTGAGAAGTACCCTGTGCCCTTAAGGGTCTAGCTCGAAGGAAGCTAGCCTGTCCTCAATTACATTGAAATTCCATAAGAAAAGCAATTCCAAAATCATTCGAAAACAACTAAAGATATCGCAATGGGAAATATCTCATTCGATTCGAAATTTAAGCCTCTACCACCCTGACAAGGAAAAATTTAGAAAATCCGACTGGTTTTTTCGAAAAATCCGAAAAACAGCGTTTTTCGGGCAAAAAGAGGGTGTTATTTGTTCCAAGATCACTCTTTTAATAATCAATAAAATAAAACGAATCTTACATTGATAGAAACCAGAAAGTTGTGGCTAGCGCCCTGACATTCTAGATTCCAGATTTTCTTTTCCGTTTTTCGGAAAATAGCGTCTAAAATTATCAAGTTTTTCGAAATAGCACATTTTAAGTAACTCGGTAGATGATGTGATGTGGTTTCGTGACTTATGATTGGCTAGATGAAGGTGAGGGGAAACTTGACTGTTTCTCGACGTCCATCGAACGAAGATTACAAATTTGCAAGGAAAGGTGAAAAATGCGAACTGCATCTCGAGCGAGACCCTTAAATATACATGTTTTACCCCCAAATTCTCGATGTGTCCTAAGTACACCGTAGTACAGGCCAAGGTACATAGGGTGTGTTGTATCTTGGTCTTGCTTACCCTTTTTTTTTCGTTTTAAACACATGTAAGTATGAAATACACATTTCTGATATTTTGGTGGTGAATACTCTAATAATTGACCTTCCAAAAATATGTAAATATGTATGTATGTGTACAATACATCAAATCGCAATAAAAAATTGATATAAAAAAACTGTCCTAGTTACAACAGGTTTCCTTACAATAAACTTGTTCAAATTTCATCTACAGAATTGTTTTGAATAAATACGTGTTTGAAATGAACGTTTCTTTTTTTTTGAAATATAAGACATCGGAAATGCTTTTTACACGAAAAAAAACACATGTAGGTAAACATCGGATCAACCGGCCAAAACCTCAACCAGTCACTTGTGTAGTCCCGAGGTGACTGGATAAGAGGAATTATACTGTATATTCATATTATCGAATTTTGTAATTTATCAAGTGAACTTGGGTTGAAGCCCAGAGCATTCAATGGGGGCGGCATGTAGCGTCTTGAACACTACAGGGCTGCAAATTAACCACCCCTATCATTCTCACCCCACTGTAATGGTAACGACCATTTTAATACAAATAAAGTCAATTTCGAAACGAATCTCAAAAATTTAAGGACAACCGTCAGAAAAGCTTGTTTTAAAGGTAATTTTCAAAGTAAAAATTTCGTGCATTTTTCAATGGATTTTGATGCAGTAAACGACATTTGAAAGAGCATTTCGTCGTTGTTGTAGTGAATTATCAGGTTTTTGGAAATCACAACGTAGTCCAGAGTTACAAAAGAAAAACCGCAAGCATGTTTTTTTTTATGTTTTCGTTCATAACTCTCAAAATATTGCTTATTTTCAATGAATTTCACACAGCATGTACAAAATTAAAAGCGCTTTCCAATTCTGATATTTTCAGATCGTATTGTTAGTTTTTCGGGAAATTTATGAAAAACAAATTGTTGTTGTTACGAGTGGCTTACTTCATCTAGTATCGGATAGAGGGCCTCATCATAATTACAGATTGCTTTATCATATATCTGGGGCGACCACCTTACGTGTTTGCAATGTTGTCAAGCCCCTTTTTTATGATTGAAACCACGCCTTCGGTAATTTTGTAAATATTATTCGTATTTATAACATTTCGAGTATTTGTAAGCTTTTTTCGCTAGTTGTTCCGTTTGTTGAAAAAAAAAAATTACAAAAATATATATATATAGACATCCCTACTTGTTTAGAATGTCTTTAAAAAAACATAAAAATTAAAAACCCTCAAACAAGTAAGGCAAGTATATGACCGTAATTGTGTTAAAAACCAAAAAAAGTACTGATAATTGACAAAAGAAATAAAAACCGAAGGTGTGGTTTTAAATCATAAAAGAGAGGTTTGACAACATTGCAAATAACTCAGGTGGTCGCTTCAGATATATGATAAAGCAATCTGTAATTATGATGAGGCCCTCTATCCGATACTAGATGAAGTAAGCCACTCATAACAACAACAACAATTCGTTTTTCATAAATTTCCCGAAAAACTAACAATACGATCGGAAAATATTATAATTGGAAAGCGCTTTTAATTTTATACATGCTGCGTGAAATTCATTGAAAAATAAGCAATATTGGCTGAGTTATGAACGAAAATATAAAAAACCATGCTATGGGTTTTTCTTTTGTAACTCTGGACTACGTTCTAATTTCCAAAAACCTGATAATTCACGACAACAACGACGAAATGCCCTTTCAAATGCCGTTTACAGCATCAAAATCCATTGAGAAATGCACGAAATTTTTACTTTGAAAATTACCTTTAAAACTAGCTTTTCTGACGGTTGTCCTTAAATCAAAATATAAGCGACACTACCGGTCCAATCCTGAGAAAAAAGTACTGTTTTATTATTCAAGATTCCTAATTAGCATGTTTGATTTGTCGACAAACTGTCTCTGTATTCAAAGAACACAATGTGAAAAGCCACTACGAAACAAAACAGTGAAGCTGGAGAAGTGAAAAAATTAAAGCTGATCGAACTGAAATCACAATTGAAAGTTCAGCAGAGAATGTTTACTTCAGCATTACAACAACCATCTAATATTGTGAAGGCAAATTTTTCCGTTTCATTTTTAATTGCTTAAAAAATGAAACCATATTCGGATGGTGAATTTATAAAAGAATGTTTAGAAGTCTTCAAATATTTCTCGTTGGCTTTTGACGAAAGTACTGACATTTCGAGCACAGCAAAAGTTGTAGTGTTCATCCGTGGAGTGAATGAATCATTTCAAATAACCGAAGAAATAATAAACTTGATCGGTTTGAAGGATACTGCAAAAAAAGAAGATATTTTTCAGGCTGTGGACAATTGTTTATACTAAAACAACTGGCTTTTAGAAAATCTTTATGGATTATCAACTGACGGTGAAGATAAGGGAGCTATAAAATAATTTGTAATAAATAAATTAGAATCAAACTATATTAAAACTGAAGATTTAATTTATATCCATTGTTTGATACATCAGTAAAATTTGTGCGCTCGTGTAATGGACGTCATAAAAACAGTAAATTGTTTTCGATCCCATGCACTTTCGCATCGACAATTTAAAGAATTTTTAGACACAGAACTTAAAAGAATTTAGACGCTGGATCTGCTGTTATTTCAGTCGGGTCAGGTGATTAAGTCGTGGAAAATGTCTGCAACAGTTTTTTTTTAACTTACGCTGTGAAATTTAATTTTTTGATTTAAAATATAAGGTTTTTCTTTGTTACAATGTAAACGAAAACATGTTAAACTTATACAATCGTAAACAAAAACTTGAAACTCGCAGCGGTTTTTCTAGTATACACAAAATAATTTTCTTTTAAAATCTGGAATCTCGAGAATTTCTTCTAAAGTAAGCATATAACATAAACACCTATTACGATAAAAATTGAACAGATGCCGAAGGGAATAACAAGCAAGTCGCATTTTAATACGATGAATGTGCGAGAAAAACGGTTTTTTTTTTCAAGAGACGATGTCAGAAAACCCAAGAAAAAAACAATTTTCACGGGATCCTCAAGTCTTCCAGAGTCAATTTACGTAAAAAATTTGATTGACGGAAATATAGAAATTTTCGGAGTCATTTTTTCTCTAATTTGCTGATGAGTTATCGGCTCCTGCTTTTGATTAAAATGTTCTCTTGGGACTCCCTTAAATCCTTGAAGTGTTTCGAATCGCTCAACAATTAATAGGTGTAAACGCCGAGTATATAGATATTTGAAGGAAGCACCCTGTATACAAGTTGGTATACGAGATTATAAGTTCAATTAAAAAAAATATATGTACTAAGAATTTGTGAACCGCATAATTTGGAGAAAACTTTGGAGCCCATAAGAAAACGATAAAAAATTGAAAAAAATTGAAAAAAAAATCGAAAATTCCATAAACGAGACAATTTTTTTGAGTATATTAAAACGTTTATTTTTAAAGCCAAAATTTATAATAACATAGACTTACCTTAACTGGACTACTGGAAATTCTTCGTTAAAACACAATTAAAAAAACTCACAAATTCACAAAAAAATTAAAATAAAAAATCTAACGGATTACCACAACTAAACAACACTCTGAAATGAATACGATAACAAAATGGCGGACTTCTGATTCTATAGCACTTTATATACGCTTTTCCCCTCTCGCAATTATTGCCCTCTAGTGAACAGAATAAATGTCGATAATTACAGGAAACTGTAAGGAAACTCTGCATTTATATTTAGGTTTTTAATCTTTCAATTAACTATCGAAATATAGAAAATTTTATGATTTGCATAATTGAATTATATTACAAGTTAACAGATAGAAATACCTATTTTATTGAAGTTTTTATAATTCAAATATACACTGCAAATTGTTAGCATAGATAATCTAGATACCCCACCTCGTCAACCGAAATAGTATTCAGTTTTTCTTATGAAAGATCCAGATGACGCCAAACGCAATCGGAACACGCTGTAACTAATGGTTTGAAACCATTCTAATTTAAAAATTAAAATTGCGGGAAGTTTAAATCTTATTCTTATATCATACTGAAATTGAAGGTATAAATTCAAACACAAAATAATTTTATTTAAAATATATTAATTTTAATAAATATAAAAAAAATACATTAAATACAAAAATTACATGAGTAGTATAAATATGTATGTTCTGGACCAGGAAGTCGTAGCCAATTTTCAAATTCTCCCGCCAATTGACATCGGGAAGTGACGTCACGGCGCGGAAGATTTGAAATTTCAAATCGACCAACTTAAAATCTAGAAAAGTAAATTCCCCCAGACTTTCTGCCAACCTAAAATCTATGCAAGTAAATTCCCCAGATATCATGCCAACCTGTGACGTCACGACGCGGGAGATTTGAAATTTCAAATCGACCAACTTAAAATCTAGAAAAGTAAATTCCCCCAGACTTTCTGCCAACTTAAAATCTATGCAAGTAAATTCCCCCAGATTTCATGCCAACCTAAAATCTATACAACTAAATTCCCCCAGATTTCATGCCAACCTAAAATTCTAGTAACTAATGTCAATTTGTAGCTCTGTAAACAGCGGAAACGCCGGCAAATTTGAAAAAAGTTGTTTTATTCTTGTCAACAAACAAAATTTACGTTGTCAAATTAGCCCAGCCTAGCCTGACTTGACTTTTAAGAAGATCAATAGCATGTGATTTTTCAAGCAAATTTGAAAAAAGTCCTAATAATAATAATAATAAGACATAATAATTGAAAAATTCACCAATTATTAATCGGTGTTGTCGTCGTCGTCCCCTGATGCTACACCTTGCCACTTTAAATGTTTGTACCCTTCCTTATTGACAAGTTTTTGATAAAGGTACCAATAACATTGTTCACCCCTTTCATCACTTTCACCCTTACAGGAAGGGCACACAAAGTCTACTTTAATTGGCATAGTTGGATGAACAACAACATTGACAATATATGTATATTTTTTTTAACAATTTTCAAATAAAAGAATGAATATATAATTTATAGATAATGAATACCTGCATTGTTCATTTATTAATATTAAAAAATTACAGTACAAAAGTACAGATCTCTCTATTAATTTATAATTCGAATAATTTTAGGTTTACTTACATCTTTAAAATTATCATGAATCACTAACATTTATATTCGGTAAAATATGATAACAAAGGGATAATGTTAATAGTATAATATATTTTTTAATATAAAAATATAACAAGGTCAACCATTAAGAATACATCATTTTTCAAATAATAAGAAAATCATAGATGCATATTTTTTTCTAACAATTTTCAAATAAAAGAAATTGTAACAATGGATCCTTCCTTTCTATAAGAAATCTTCTTGATAAGATTGCTGAATTGCAATCACAATAATATATGTATAAGATCAACCAGTCTTAAAGTAAATCAATTAGACAGTACATCGTCAAGTGCCGAACAAAAATTTAATTTGGTGAATTTAGTTTGTGTTAAAAATGAATTCAAGAGAAATTATATGTAAGTACATATTCATTTACAACTTACATTAAATTTATAATTAATTTTTAATTAAATATCATAAAACAGTTTTCGAAGGTGAGAAGATCACCGCAGATCAATTAGATTATGTAATAACAACTCAATTCGAGCATTTTCAGAAAGAAGAACAATGTAAGTATTCATTTATAACTTATAGATATTTATATTAATTTCAAATTATTGTAAACAACAACTAGATCGACAATACCATCAAAAAATAATGGAAATATTACGGGAACGGGACCAGCAAGAAAAACAGCGACAACAACAACAACAACAACAACAACGTCAACAAGAACGACAATATCAACGACAACAACAGCAACAGAGGGTAGAACAGTGGATAGAACAACAGCAACAATATCAACAGCAGAAGCAACAACAACACCGACAACACCGCCAACAACAACAGCTAGAACAGCAACAATAACAACAACAACAACAACAACAACAGAAAAAACGAATCATTGAAATAAAAATAATTAGTGAAACAAATAATTAAATGATTAAAATTTATTATAGTGTAATAATTATTGAATTATTCTTCTATGTGGTAATGTCCCCAGGCAAATGTTGATATACCATCTTCTCTAATATATCTTTTATGATCAAAATGACTAAGAGCAATCTTGTTCAAATTTTGTGTATAGATATTGTGAAGGACGGATCTAAATGTGGACATGTTACCAAAAAAATCTTCTTTTTATACAGACAGTCTCGATAGTCATCTAAATTGAAACCGTTAATAACTGTTTTCTTTACACCTTTAGCTTTCTTGATCAATTTACCATCAATTACGTCAATAGAATACATTTTCGATTTTAAACCAATAAATTCTCTCATTATTTTACCATTATTTTCATCTTTCATAAATCCAACAATTTTTTTATTTTTCAATGGTAAATTGCATACTCAGATGTATCGAAATAAATATCTATATCATCCCTAATATCATTGTAGAAATCATCAGTTTTTATGGTATAAATAAGTGAATCCGTATCTATATAATTTAGTAGTAATTTATCGTTGTATTTTGGCTTCATGTATTCATAATGAAAATCGTACATCAACCATTTTGATAATTCCAATACTGTAAAGCCAATATAAATTGGTTTATTGTAACAGGTCTTAACACGATTCAACTGAATTGCCACCATTTTAGATGTAAAATGGGCTACACTATGGAAATGTGGTTTGGTAATCAGTGCACGTGCACTCAATCTCTTTCCACAACTCTCCCACTCTGTAACCTATTTGATGTCTTTTCTTTTACCTACATTCTCCATAGTTTTACCGTACACTGTATTATTTAGTAATTTGAAAAAAAATTTCTCCAACGTATTTTTGGCCTGTGTACGATGATGTGTATTCAGATCGATATATTTTTTCAACCAACACGATTGTTTAAATTGTAGTATTCGATGAATTCGATTGATTTTCAAACCATGCTTGACACACTGTTGTAAATTTCTATAATGTATTATATAATTTTTATTTGTTAAATCAGTAATCAATTTTGAATATTTTGCATTTGAACTAATCTTATTCTCCGGACAAAATGGAAGATCATTGTGCTGATCGTGTAGGCCTCTTGGATATTCTAGATCCTCTTCGAAGATGTAACCAGTATCGGAATTTGTTGGGATTTTCATTATATCTATTGATTCAATGTCTTCGACCCATTGAAACCCACCATAGGGTTGTGGTTGTGTCATAGCCCAGCCATATAGATTGTTAGCATCTAAATACATTAAATACGTACTTGGTTTAGATGAGTTATAGCTTTTCATATACTTATTGTTTGCAACAGAATGTCGATGTGAACATTGTGTTATGCCACCACGTATACCTCTTTTAATGAATGTATGCATATTGATATCGGTTAATAATTCAATTTTTATTTGAGTAGATTTAAACATGGCGTCCCATGATAATCCGGGTGCTGTGTAATAATGACAAGGATCCAAATTGTATATTTTTTGACAGACTTTGCGGAAATTTTGAAAAATATCAGTCAACAGCAATACATCCGTTATCAAGTACAATTTCATGTAGTCCCATAAATTTTGACAATTGAATTGTTGCCACACATTCTGTGCATGTTCGTAATCTTCATCAGAGCATAATTTCATTGAAAATCGACTGTTAAATTTTTCTTGTGCTGGTAATGATGTCTCTTCTAAATGTTTCCTACAAATAAAGTACTCATAAGGTGATAAATTCTGTGCTAAACTATCTAGACTAGATGACATAGATCTGAACAAGTCTAGAAACCGCAGATCAACTGTCTCTGTTTCACTAACAAAAATTCGTTTTGATAAGGAGACATAGAGTTCCTTATTTAGCGGTATTAAAGTTAATATCACCTTCAATTTTTTCCAACGATTTTACAAACAAATGACAATCATAACCAGAGAAGTTATGAAAAAAAATTGGAAAGAATTTAGGGATGCGATATTGCAAATTGCATTGTCGATGTGCTGGTCCTCTATATTTACCAGTAAAGTGACAGTGATCCATCACTTTATCATCATTGACTATTGTTTGATTACAAATATGGCAGATGTTCGTTTCACGATATGATTCAAGTTGTTCATCATTTAAATTCTCCATTGGTTTCGGTTTCATTAGAATTTCATTATAAATTCTTTGTATATCGCACGTTAATGATTTTAAAAATTGATCAGCACAATCTTTACCATTGTAAACTTGTAATTTATCGAAATTCTGATCGAACGAACTTTTAATGTAATAAGCGAAAGCACACGGTGTGTGTTCTTGTACATTAGTTGTTGACGATGTAGTTTTATTCGGTGTACAAATATCAATGTCTTGTAATAGACACTCAAAATCTGCATAGATTACAAATGGAACTTCAATTTGTCGTTCATAATTTTTAAATTCTACTACAGAATTCTCATGTGTTGGCATGACTGTAACTATACGATTACACTCCTCTTTATGAATTAATAAGTTTTTTTCAGAATCGAAATGTAATAAGCAAAAATTGCAAATGAAAATTTTATTTGTATGTTTTGTAATGCTGCTTCGCAGTAATCTTGAGACATTTTTAATCCACACGTAGTGGCTCCGTTCATCTTTTTCTATCAACAGTAAATTCATATGCTTTACTTTTTCTCTTTTAGTACAATACAATGGTCCAACAATTTGATCATCTTCTAAACCAACCGTATTTACACTAATTTCCGAGTTCAATTCTTCAAATATTTTAATGTCTTTTACTTTCAAAGGAAAGTCTAAATCACCAAATTCTAATACAGTATTATTATGTAAAACTATTGTATTGGCAGTGATGTCTTCAACACAATATGAGTTTGGTCTATTTGCATGGATATCGACTGGACACAAAGCCGAAATTATAGCCCATTTGAAACAATATTCATCGTTATTTTTGACATTGATACAAGCGTGCTTTTCTTGGATTTTCTTAGGTAATCCTATATACTGACTACTTCCTCTCAATGGTTGGTATTGATTTATATTAATTTCTAAATGGGTTATTCCGGTCATCGCCCAACCGCTATCCCTTTCTTGGAATTCAATTGTTTTCGTCTTAATTTTTTCAATCATCAAGTCATAGTTTAATGTAATACCATCGTCATTCTGCACCAACGACATTTTTGAGTTGAAACTTTTTATCGAACATTCTTCGTTTTCGTCAACCGTTTTCACATACTCAGCTAACAATTCCAAATTAAATTTCATTAACGTATGTTCAACTAACTCTTGTACAAGTTTAGGAACTACAACATCTTTAGAAAATTTTAGAAATACATTAACATCCAAATTAGATAAGTCACTATTTTCATAAAATAATGTTTTAAATCGTCCTTGGAAAGTACTTTTAACCACCTTCAAATTTGATGTGTATGCTTCTGCTGATTTTAATCGATGACTTAAGGTGCGTAAATGACATAACCATTTATCAACAGGAATATCTGTTCCACATAAACTGCTCCTTTCTTTAGTAGGTTCAGGTTTCTCGCATCCTAAAATTGGAAGCGGTAAATGAACAGAAGTAATGAGATGGTTTTAAAAAACATTCACCTGGTAAAGAATGAACACGTTTTATGTGGCGATCTAAGTTGTATTTTTTTGAGAACGGTTTGAAACAAATATTACATCATACTTGTGCTTTAGACATTTTTAACAAGTAGTTTTGTTGTACGCGTGTGACACTTTGAAACACTTTCAACAGAATACTTGAGCTCTGCATTACAATCTACTTTTATACCACACAAAATCCGTTATAAATTAACATAATAAAAATTTCTAGAAAAACAAGATATGCACTCTTATTGACTGACCTTGTTTATTAATATTTTTGCAATGAAGAATTTTCTTTGGATAACAATCCGTCATTCTTTGTACAAAGGATCTTCTTAATATTTGACTTTGTTTATTAATATTTTGCAAGCTAGAATTTTTATTGGAAAACAATACCCAATTTCCTACACAAAGGATTCGCTGTTACAATTTTTTCTCTAAATTGAAAATTCTTAGAAAACTAAATGTCTTAATAATCATCTTATAATTTAAGACAATTGATGATCTTTTCATAATTGACCTTGTTTATTAATATTTTGCAATTCAATGGAAATGCTATTGGAAAACGTAGTTTCCTTTGTTTAAACTTTTGTATATATAGCTGTGGATATTTAAATTTTTAGTCATTTGAAAGATCTCTTCTTGTAAAGAGCGTTGCTGAAGAGTAAACTTATTTGTTTTCTAAAGTCTTACCGATTCACAAAAAAGAAAATGTCAACAACACCATCAACAATTGTGGTTTTTGCAGAAGATAAAGTTAATTTGCCAATCAACTTGTTACATGTCATTATGAAACAAATCTTTCAGTATGTAGAAATATTTTCTATATTTTTATTTTTCCTAAATAAAAATTTTATATATCAGATACGGTGTAAAGGATATTATCTTAAAAGACAATAGAGTCTCAATTTACTTATCGTACTCTCCTAAAACTACAACACTTCAGAAAAAATTTGGTAATTTACCAGTAAGATATATAAGAATGAAATTAGAATCCGAAGAAGAATTGGACATGCTAGAAAAAGCTATTACTAAATATAAATTTAATATTGAAGAAGATGAAGAAATAAAAGCCATTGAAGCACCAACAACATCCAAAAGAGCAAGAATTGATGAAGATCAGAAAATCAAGTAAATCTTTAATTTAGAATAAGATTAGTTATTACAAAATATAATTAAACATAAATTGTAGAAGAAGTACTAGTTTTCTTTAAGATGAAGAAGAAGAAAAGGAAGACGAAACTCCTTCTATGAGATAGAAAAATTAACATGTCAAAATAAATGGAATAAAATATGTAAAATTATTGTATAATAAAAGTTAAAAATTGACTAGGTTTAATTATAAAAATATAAGTTGATAAAAATATGATTAATAATCAGAATTGTTTTCTTTTAATTTCATTTCCTGCTTCTAATGTTATTGCAGTTTCAAATCCAGTTTTTATAAATAAAACAGTAAATATAAAAAACATTAAAACACATACTTTAAAATAATTTTTCTTTATTTAATTTATAATTCATTAAAAATAGATGAAAGTTATACAAATTATTGTTTAAAAGGCAAGCGGTACAATACACTTTAATTGGGTGATTATGTTGATTGTCTTCACAATTAACTTCATATTGTCCACAAAAGATTAAGTTTCTTAAATCTTTATCGTTTTGATAAAATGCTGGTAACTTCAACCTAATATTGCTTAAATGTAAAGGATCGATTTTCAATAAATTTATTTTAACTAAATTTCTAATGCATGATACAGGATTTTCTGTATCAAGAGCATTCTGTAGAATCACTGCACTCTGTGACATAGTAATTAAAATCACTATCACTACTATCGCTGCTCCACGAGTTTTTTACTTAATTTACTAAACTTTTCAAAGAGTTGCGCGTATAAAAACAATTACATGTGTCTGGCCCGGTAGTCACACCACTATTCGACCAAACACAATCTATAAAATGTTTACCATATTCATTTAAAACCTCTTGCATATCTGCATAAGATAAAAGTTTTTCTAGTAACCTTCTTATAAAGAATTTATCTCTACTTTGAACTTTATCATCCGAAAGTAACCGTTTAGCTTCATTAATATAATATTTCAATCCATACATACTGCACTCACAATTTAATTTCAAAAAATGTTTCACTTCTTTCTTCTAAAGGTTGCACAAAAAACTGAGTACTTTTGAAAAATTTAGGTTTTATATACCATTATTCCCACTACCATAAATTTATCCCCTCTTTTCTATTTTGATTAAATAAAAGTACAAGTGAGAGTAAATGAAATTTTCAATAAAATTGAATAGAAAAACTATTTTTAGACGAACTTTTTACAATTACATTTATATAGAAACTAGCTATTACCCGGCACGCGTTGCAATGCTGGTTAATTAATTCTGTTTATTGAAGTGCTTTTGTATACACAATATTCCTTGTTTATTCATTTGGTACATAAATAAATAAATCCGAATGTTTGCCGACCCTTGAACGCGCTACATGATGCACTCCAATACCAATAATCAGGAACAAACAGGATGGTGAATATACCAATACCAATATTAATCAGGAACAAACAGGATTGCGGATATACCTATACCAATATTAATCAGGAACAAACAGGATGGTGGATATACCTATACCACTATTAATCAGGAACCAACAGGATGGTGGATACCAATACCAATAATCAGGAACAATTGTGTTGAAAACCAATGTTGTGGGATCATTTACATTCGGAATTCTGAATCTTTAGCCCCAAGGCAGCTTCTTATATAGGGGCTTGACGACGGATAATCGCAGGGTGTTGCGCAATAGGTACAGAGTTCGCAGGTAGGCGTGGCATTACTAAGGATTTGTTGACAGCGCCACCGCGAGGGTAGTAGCGGAGCGCTCGGAAACTATTCATTCTTGCTAAAATATCAATCAAATATAATGTAGTGCCGTTGTCATGGTCATATACGTATAAATAAGTAAATACCATTTTTAGCAAATAACCCCTTTAAACACCTATGTATATTTTCATGAATTGTAATTTATATATAGGTTTTAAAATGGTTATGTTAATTCTAAAACCTTGCCGTGAGTCCATAGAGCAACTTGCCAAAGTTTCATCGCAATCGGATGAGTGGTTTAGGAATGCATTATGGACATACAAACAAACAAACAAACATTCATTTTTATATATATAGATAAATGAATATATCATTTTTATGTAATGTCTTTCATATCAATCCAGCTATTATATACACTATCAAATACTAACCATTTAACAAATAATTTACGACCTTTACGACGTAGAACCTTTTCAATGAAATAGATACGTGGATAGTGGGTCTTTTGTAATTCTTCTTCATAGAAACATCCACTGATTGGTTGACTACGTAAATCTTCCAGTAAATACGTCACAGGATTGCTATTATTTACTTTTATAATTTTAAATAATTCTGTTGTCCAATTGGGTGTATAACCTTTATCGAATAAATGTTTCATCTTACTGATACGAACAAGATCGTCTTTCTTGAATTTTCCTGCAGTGAATTTTTTCAAATTATTATAGGATGCATGTAGAATTTCTTGCTCGTTATCTTTATTTATTTCATTAGGTTTCATCTTTATTGTTCTGTGTAGTGTATTATTGTAATCTTTTGTGACGTCCTCAAGAATTTTTATCCAATTATCTGACGCATTCATTGTAAATAATTAATATAATTTACTTTTTAAGGTTCTAATTACACGTTCAGCAATTGAAGCTTTTTTTACACTATATGTATGATAATGACTAATTCCATACTTCTTCATTAAAGCACTAAATTGTTTATTAAAAAACTCCTTTCCTTGATCTGACTGAAGCTTCTTTGGATGACGACCTTGTTGTTGTTGTAATATTGTTTTCATTGCTGACGTTACATTATTGCCTGATTTAGATTTTAATGGTTGAGCCCAGAGATATTTTGAAAAACAATCAATTACCACCAATGTATACTTGTATCCATTGTTTTTTTTTTGAATGTTTACAAAGATCGGCTAAATCCATTTGCCAAAGTTCATCTAGACCTTTTATAATTGTACGAACGTCGAAGGAAATTTTTTCGAGCTGGTTTATATATTTCATTAACAACATGTTCTTTCAATGACATTATTTCTTTTCGATATTTTATTTACTTCACTAGCTGTGTATAATGAATTTGAAAAATGATATCGATGAGGAGGTATTGCCACGATAACCTTCTGATGAGAACTGTTCAACTTCCACAATTCTTCTGAATCTATCTATTAAATTGTTTTAATTTTTCTGTAGTTGTATTATCTTATTGATATCAATAAATTTCTGGTTATATGTCTTAATTAACCTTTCAATGTTTTTCCAATTGATTCCTTGTACTCTTTATTGTATTATTCAGCTCATTCAATTTCTTATTAAATGCCGGTGAATTTATCGTTAATTGATTTATCTCGTTTTGTAAAACTATCATTAAGCTTCTTTATGTGATCTTTAATTGTTGGTATATCTGATTGATAAAGTCCTTCTATTTTTCGACTATTTTCATTAACATAATGTTGAAGTTTTCCATTTGAATCTGTTTGAATGTGTTTATGTGTTTTGAACTTCGTTCTCCTCTATTAATCGTTCTTAATTATTAATCTTTTCCTCAATTATACCATCATTTTTTTTAATTTGATTTTCTAACTCTTTTCTTAGTTCATCAAAGTAGACTTTAGTGGTTGAGTCCTTTAAAGGCCAGCGCAAACTATTACCGGACCAGGCCGCATCGCAAAAATGCTACAGCGCACGTTATATTCTTGTCAGGACAGGCCGCATTGAATTATTCTCTCATTGACGGTTGAACGGTAACCATTATAGACTGCTTAATCTATAAATTATTTTAAAATTTAAACCATTTTCGTAAATTGTCGAAGATGGATAGTTCTGACGAAAAGCTTTTTTTGTTAAATATTCTCTTAGAAGAAGAAACAGTGAAGACGGAAAATAAAAAAAGGAAACGCGCAGTATGGTGTCATAATATATGTAATAGAAGAAAATTATTTGAAATTATTAATTAATACACAAAAGAAAACAATGAAAACAATTTAGAATTATAACTTTACAATCCTTGCAATCCGTTTGTCTATCGCACACTATGATCCGGCCCGCTGCGATCCTGCACATATGTGGGATGGTTCAAATAAAATACATTGAAACGATAACCGGCGGATTATTGCGATGCGGCCCGGCTTAATGTGCGCTTGCCCTAAATTTTCACCGTCATGTAGATTACAGATTCGATGATTCTTTAAGTCAGGATTGCCATCAGTAGTATTACTATATAGATTGTGCCAAATACCACTTCCACTCGCTTTATTATCATTTTCACTGAATTTTCTCTTCCTAGCACGTCCGAATTTGTCGATGCTCATAATGATACTAACTAAGGTTTAAGGAAAAACAGCATATTTATACATCATTCTTTTATTGATTACTATCTTGAAAATTTTCATATAATACTATAACACTCGTTAAGGCACACATACAATTCAATATTGAATGAAGTACACAAGTGGATTTAGATTTATATAAACGTGGCTGGTTTGGTAATTCATGAACTATTGATGTATTATAGATAAAGTTCTCAATGAATTTCTTCTTTTCTAAGCCCTTAACATAAATATCACTGTATCCAGATGTTACTCTATTAATAATTCCATTAAATTCCTTAGGATCTATAAAACCGTCCTCCCATTTCAATCCATGATGGATTTTTCGTTAAGCAGTAATACTTGTTTCTTATATTGCAGTGGTAGTGCTTTAAAACAATAGGGAAACTTGAAGATGAAATGACTTATCTTATATCCATCATAGGTTGCTAGCTCTTTTGTTAGGAATTTATTGTTGTTTGGTATTCTGGAAAACCTTGAATATCTACATACAACGATCGCCGATGACGATGACGATGAGGTCATTATACTAATAAATCACTACTGCTTATCGTAGCTCCTCTTCAATTGCAATAATCTCGTTTTGATGGGAATTATTTCCCGCACCAGTTGATGCACACAACAAAGCCAAACGAGCAACTAACTCATTCGGATCATCCCAATAAATATATTCAACTGGTTTTCTATTGTATCGTAAATATTGAACACCCCGCCACGAAGGAGAAGGGGAACTTTGTGATCTTAATAATAGTTTAATAATTTTTTGATATTTATATGATGTATCTCCTTGTATTTTATTCTGAGGATCATAGTTCTGTCGATAGGTATTTGTAAGACTGATAATTCTCTGATAAGCGTCTTGATCCCTAATTGAAAACTTACTATGGGAGATTTTTTTCAAAAACAACAAATCATACAGTCCTTCTGTTCCCTTGAAAACTTGATTCAATACTTTTATATCACCATAAGGCCCAATATACAAAACTATATTGCCCCAGAGTTAGCTTCTTCGTCGCCTCATTATTAATTAACTTTTGAAGTGATTGTTTGATATTTTTGAATCAATGTTTCAATATAGGGTTGTGCAATTGCCGGATATTGATTGATGTAATCAGCATAAGCCTTGTCAGATACTTTTGATTGATCCATAAATAATTCTTCCACATCGTCATCGTCTTCATCTTCGCCGTCGTCGGCAGCGAATTTACTTGCAATGGAGTATCTTCTCCGGCACATACGGAAATCGCGGTACACTTTCTTCTTTTTCCTCAACTTTTAAGCAGCAATAAAAAACCGAAAGAATGAGGACAGACCTCATAACACCAAAGTTACTGCATTGCGTCAGGATATTATGAATTGTATTGCGCACATCTTCGGTGACCACACGTCATGTGATCAGTACTTCTGCAAAAGTGTGGGTAAAGTGGATTTGTCGTCAATGTACGCTTCATTGCAACGTTGTACATTTTATCCTAAGTTCCTTTCCGATCGTGAAATCTGTCGCAGACATATCATGGAGTCTCATATTTGATGTCGATGATAACATTGTAGAAACGTTTAACAATGTTGTTAATAAAATGGTAGGAGGGAAAAGAATTAATTTTTCCAGCGAAAGGTTCCTACGAAGGCCGATGTTAGCCGAAATAGGATATGAAACGGCTTGTATTGGCCAAAATCACTCTAAAGTATTTGGCACAATATAGACAACGTAGAATGACTAAGAAACCGAAAAAGAAGTCCAACGAACCGTCAGTGCCGATTCATACTACGGACCGTCGCCCTTGGATATAATAGCAGATGTAGACTCCAAATGAATATGAAGAGAAAAAGAATATATTCATGGAAACTGTAAACAATGGAGGACATTTATTAAAGGATTATATAAATATATATAAATATATAAATATATAATATATATATATATATATATATATATATATATATATATATATATATATATATATATATATATATATTTATATATTTATATACATACATCTAACAGTATGGGGAGTAAATTTCGCAGTACCCGAAAAAGAAGCCGCAAGAGCCTAGGCCAGAAAAAACTGGGTATCGCGAATTAACAAAAATACAAATAATGGTGCTGTTAGTACTAATAATGATGATGATGATGATAATAATAGTAATAATAATAATAATAATAATAGTAACAATGGTTAGATTACTACCAATTATTACTATTATTATTATTATTACCATTATTACTATTAAGTAATAATAGTAATAGTAATAATAATAATAATAATAATAATAATAATAATAAAGAGGATAATGATTCATCGGCATCTGTTCCTGAACGTGTGTCGAAGACCAGCGAGATTATTTCAGGTCGACGAATAGTGAACCTTTGGTTTGTTATCACAAACCATTATTATATGGATTGAATCATAAAAAAAAAGAGAAAATGCACATCAGAAGATGTAGAAATTGTCAGCGAGACCCCACGTGGACTACACAGCATCATTATGTATCGCTGTACAAAATGCGGTTCTGTGGGAAATTTCGACACTGACGGTAATGCTGGGGGAAACATAAATGACGCGGCGGCTGGTGCAGCAACTGAGTGTGGCATTGGATACACTCAACTGTCACAAAATTTGTACTGGATTAGACGTTCCTCACATGGCCAAAAATACGTACCAAAAATACGAAAACAGCATTCATGAAAGTGCTAAAGAACTGGCGCTGAAATCAATGGAAGAAGCGGGAAAAGAGGAGCACCGTTTGGCAATCGAAGCCGGTGATGTCATTGATGGCAAGCCAGCGAGCACCGTTTATGTCGACGGAGCCTGGTGTAAAAGATCTTATGGGAAAAACTATAATGCATTATCAGGCTTCGCGACAATAATTGGGGCAAGAACCAACAAAGTTTTATACCTCGGTGTAAAAAATAAATACTGTTCGATGTGCGACAAAAATAAAAGAGAGAAATATGGAAAAACCGCACACCTGTTTTCAAGAACTGGAATTCCACATCCACGTCTATGGAAAGCGCTATTATTTTCTAAGGTTTTAAAAATTCAGTAGCTATGCACGATTTACGTTATAAAAAAGTGATTGGCGATGATGACAGCAAGTTTAAAAAAAAAAATTACGGAACAACAAGCCATACGGTCCTTCCTTTCTGTATTGAAAAATC
>JAJEOX010000154.1:25000-83953 GCA_020740385.1 Mylabris phalerata | reverse complement strand
GATTGCATCAGATTCATTAACGATTCGCTTCAATGGATCGATTACACTTTAGTCTAAACGAGTGCATATGTCTTGGTTTTTTGTCGTGTCGTCTTTCGACTTCGTCTGTTTATGGCCCAGTCCTAATTTCTGTTTAAGCCATTCAAATTGGTATATTGTTATCCACACGCGCTAATAGGAAGCTATTTTTTTCTCCTAATGTTAGCGTCAACGTGACATAACTTCTTTCCCACGCCCCTGTTTTCTAACACATTGATATGTTGTATCCCGCCCTATGTCGGTCTTCTAGACTTTTTATTTTGTGAATAACGCGATATCGTGGTTGTTTATAGGGCTCGATCTAGTTCCGTTAATTCCCCGGATCACCTCGTTTCAATCAGTTCTGCTAGTTTCGTAACCGGGACCACAATACTGATAACCGGGAATGTGTAGTTCAATTGGTTAATTTGTTAATTAGGCGAATTAACAAGTCCAGTTACCTTTGAACGTCAACATCAACCCGATAATATGTCACCTGTATTTCCAATATAAATACCCTCACCAGACAGATGTTTGCGTCATTACGAAATGAACGTTGTCAAAACATAAACTATCTCTCATGTAAATTAATCATGATGTGTCAACGAGAAACGAAAAAATGTCCTCGACACAGTCCACTACTTACCACGGATACGATGAGTAACGATAATTTGTGGACCTAGCGGATGTGGTAAAACTAATGTGATAATCAGTCCTTCTAATTGAACCGAATGGATTACGTTTCGAAAATGGTCTATATCTTTTCAAAATCACTATTTTCAATCCGAAAATATGAATTTCAGAAAAGCGTATCCTTACCAAAGTTTAAAGGTCTAGGATACTTTCCATTCACACAAATAATGATGAGATAATTCCTACATGTGATGCCAAAGAATAATTCAAATATTTATCTTTGACGATGTAAGCTGTGTTCAGGTGAACAGGAGAAAATCCGAGAATATTTCAGTATGGTTCGACACAAGTGTATAGATTGTTTTTATTTGTGTCAAACATATACACATATACCGAAACAATTAACACGTGACAATGCAAATGTGGTTGTGGTTTTTAAATAGGATGAACATAATCTAAAGATGATTTATAATGAGAATGTAGGAAGTGATATGAATTTCGATCAATTTAAATGTATATGCAATGAATGTTGGAAAGATCAATATGGATTCTTGGTTATATTGAAAGATGAAAATTTACGTAATGGTCGCTATAGAAAAGGATTTGATGAACTTCATCAAGCTATAAAAAGGTGCATCTGACATATAAGATGAGCATTCTTTGTTTGAGCGTGACAATGTTAAGTCAACAACAGGAACAAGTTAAGAAGAAATTGATAGAAGCAGCTGATAATGTTAGAAAAAAATTTAAACAATTGAAAGCCGAACAATCGGAATCAGGTGGAGTCAATCGGTAAAATTCTGGATCCGATTAAAAAACCACTTGATGAACTGGTGATGAAAAAAAAAGAAAAAGAAAAAGGAAAAGGAAGAACAATTACTACCACAAGTATTAATTAAAATAGAAGAAGAAGAAAATATACCACAATTTCCATATGTATCAAAAAGAGAATCAATTGCAAATAAATTCTAGGATAAAGACGAACCATTAAACGATGATGAGGAGGGGGAGGAGGAGGAGGAAGAAGTATTTATGGACCAATCTAAAGTATCTGATAAGGCTTATGCTGATTTACATCAGTCAATACCCTTCGATTGCACAACCATATTATTGAAAAATTGATTGAAAAACATCGAACAATTACTTCTAAAATCAATTATGATGAGACAACGGAAAAAATAACGATAGGCAATACAACTTTACATATTAACCCTAATGGTGATATTAGAGTATCCGATAAAGTATTTAAAGGTACAAAGGGACTGTATGATCTCTTGTTCTTAAAAGACGTTTCCCAATGTGTCTATACAACTAAGGATCTTGAAGCCTATCGGAAAATAATTAATCTTACAAGTGCTTAATCGCCAGAACAATGATCCGAACAATAAAATACAAGAAGATACATCAAGAAAATATAGAACCGTTATCAAACAAATTCTTAAACCGCAAAGTACCTCTTCCCCTTCTTCTTCTGTAAGTGGAAGGGGTGTTCAATATTTACGATACAATCGAAAAACCAATTGAATATATTTACTGGGATGATCCAAATGAGTTAGTTGCTCGTTTGGCTTTGCTGTGTGCATCCGCTGGTGCTGGAAATAATTCTCATCAAAACGAAATTGTCCTCTATTGAGGAGGAACTACGAGAAGCAGGAATCATTTTTTCGTACAATGACGTCATCATTATCATCTACGTCATCGACATCATTGTTATCATTATATGTAGACGTACAGGGTTTTCGGATACCAAGCAACAATAAATTCCTACCAAAAGAACTAGCAAACCTATGATGGATACAAGATTAGTCATTTTATTTTCAATCCTCCATATCGTTTCTATGCATTACCATTGGAATATAAGAAACAAGTATACTGGTTAACAAACAACCATCATGGATTGAAATGGGAAGATGGTTTTGTGGATTCAAAGGAATTCGCTAAAATAATTAATAAGGTGACCTCAGGATATAATGATATTTATGTGAAGGGTCTGGAAAAGAAAAAATTTATTGAAAATTTTGTTTATAATTCATCGACAGTTCATGAATTACCCGAACAACCACGCCTACATAAATCAAAGTCCACCTGTATATTTCACACATTACCAAATTGTATGTGCGCCTTAACAAACGTTATAGTTTTGTATGAAAATTTTCATGATGATAATGAAAATCAATAAATAATTGTATAAATATATTGTTTTATTTATAATCCAGTTCAGTATCACTATGAGCATCCGACAAATTTGGACGTGCTTTGGAAGAGGACAATTCAGTGACAATAATAATAAAGATGCTGGAACTCATATTTGGGCGTAGTCTGTATAACTATACTAGTGACGGCCATCTTGATTTGAAAAATCATCGAATATGTAACTTACTTGATGGAGCAGATTTGAATGATTCAACTACTAAAGGTTATGTTGATAAAATGAAAAAGACTATGGAAGGTCAAATTGATGGTATTATTGAAAATTCAAAAGACAACATTGAAAAATTAGATCAAATAATAGAAAAGAACAAAGTTTCAGACAGATAAACATATTCAAAATGTTAAATGGAAAAATTCTACTTAACTTCAATGAAAAACAACCGGAAAATTGAAGAACTCTATCAATTAGATATACCAGCTATTAAAGATCAGATAAATAAATTTATTGCTGCACTAGTTGACATTAATGATAATCTTACAAAAGGAGATAAATTGTTTAATAGTAAATTTACCACATTTGATAAGAAATTAAATGACTTGGATGACGTAATGAAAAAGATAACAAATCAAGTGGAAAGCATTGAAAGGTTAAATAAAACGTATAATCAAAATTTTATTGATATTAATATAACAGATCAACACAATTACAGGACAATTAAAACAATTTTAAAGAAGAAAATAAGCTATTTCAGTTTAACAATTGATAAAGAAATTGAATCAATCCAAAAACAAAACTTAAAAAACCTGGAAAATATTATCGTATTAAATGATCAAAGGAAATCTGAAGTTTGATAGAAGCTTGAAAAATACACAATCGTATCAAACTGAAATATCAATAATTCATGAGAAGATTAGGAATGTTGATGAAAAATTTTGAAAATTTGAATAAATTATATCTAACAAATATAAATGTTTGCTTAAGATCAAATTGAAAACAATTTACAACAACTTCAAAAATTAGATACATCTACGAATAACGTTAAAAACGCATTGAAAGTTGTTATTAAAGAGAAGATCCAAAAATATCAACATTTTGAACGACTATTGTCAAGTAATACCTCACAAATTAATTTATTAACTAAAAGAATTGATAAACTCGAACAGTCTCATACAAGTTCTCATACAAAACATATTACACCTACGCCAGTAGCAACAACATCGAATTCTCCGTTATCAATAATAAATTCAATATTTAGCAGAGAAAGTCATCAATGTCTACCTGGTGAAGTCAGTGATAGTTTAGGTAGATGTCGAGAAGCTTATAAAAAATTATGTCATCAAAAGAACAAGTTGTTAATGAAATATATAAACCGGCTCGTAAGAATTTCCGTCGACGACGTACAATTATTAAAGGTTAGATGAACTTTGGCAAATGGACTTGGCAGATCTTAGTAAAACATTCAAGAGACAACAAGGGATACAAGTATATATTGGTGGTGATTGATTGCTTTTCGAAATTCCTTTGGACTCAACCATTGAAATCTAAATCTGCTAATGATGTAACATCCGCAATGGAAAAAATAGTACTACAAAATCGTTATCCTAAAAATCTTCAGTCTGATCAAGGAAAAGAGTCCTTCAATAGTCAATTTGATGCCTTAATGAAAAAGTTAAGAATTAATCATTATCATACATATAGTGTGAAGAAAGCTTCAATTGCTGAACGTGTAATTCGAACTTTAAAGAATAAATTATATAAATTGTTTACAATAAATGCATCATATAACTGGATAAAAATACTTGATGACGTCACTAAAGACTACAATAATACAATACATAGAACAATAAAGATGAAACCTAACGAAATAAATAAAGAAAACGAGCAAGAGATTCTGAACACATCTTATAGTAATTTGAAAAAATTCACAGCTGGAAAATTCAAAAAAGAATGACCTTGTTCGTATCAGTAAGATGAAACATATGTTTGATAAAGGTTATACACCAAATTGGACAACGGAATTGTTTAAAGTTATCAAAGTTAATAATACCAATCCAGTAACTTATTAATTGGAAGATTTACATGGACAACCGATCAGTGGGTGTTTCTATGAAGAGGAATTACAAAAGACCTACTATCCCAGTATTTATTTGATTTAAAAGGTGTTACGTCGTAAAGGACGTAAACTATTTGTAAAGTGGTTAGGATTTGATAGTGCTCATAATAGTTGGATTGATTTGAATGACATTACATAAGAATGATTCACGTATTCATTTATTTTTATATAATTGTAATTGTAATTCTATTTATATTTACTGCAATAATATATTGTTTACATAAGAAAATATATAAACGAATAATCAATATTTTCAATTAATTATGGTGGGAGAAATTGTATATAAATGATGTAAAAACATCCTCTGGAATCATTTATCAAAATGTTGTTCTTCGTGTGCTTACATGTGATTTTATCAATAATTTCGTCTATTAATGGTGAAATTAATACCATTGTTGACGGTATTAATTATTTACAACGTTTTGGATATTTATCAAATGATAAAATTTCAAGTTCTGATTTAACCAGTGGGAATAGTGAAAAAATAAGAAATGCTTTTACTCGATTTCAAGATTTTTATAATCTACCTATAAAAAGGTGTACTCGATGAAGATACAAAGAGATTAATGGAAAAACCACGCTGTGGTGTTACTGATAATGTATCTCCGTTTAGACTTCATTCAAGGAAGTGGTTACATCATAATATAACATGGTATACACAATTTGCTATGGATTATAGATTTGTAAATGTTTTACGTAATGCATTCGAATTGTGGGAAGAGATATCCAACCTTCATTTTACAGAAGTAAATTTTAAACGTGCAAATATTTATATAACATTTACTAAAGGATATCATACGTATTATGTGAAATATCCAAGACGTAATTGTACCGAGCTAGATGGACCTGGAGGAGTTCTAGCTCATGCAACCTATCCAGATCCATTATATGATAATATAACAGAAATTCATATTGATCGTGACGAGCAGTGGAGTTTTTATTCGTCTGATGATGTTAATTCAGAAAGTATTTTGTATGTAATTGTACATGAAATTGGACATACGTTAGTGTACAAACAGAAAGAAAGCAAGTTGCCTGCTTACTGGTAACCGGCACCTACTGCCAGCGCTGGTAACCGGCATAATATGCACAGAATAAAAGCGGATTGCAAGCGCCTATTAGTTTATGTTCATGTGTTTAAAAGATGTCATAATTAATAAAAGGTGTTCTAATTAATATTCAATTAAGTAAAAGTGTTAACATTAATGAACAACTATCTTATATTGCTTTTTTAGTTACCATCACTATCTAATTCATTACTAATTTCTTGCCAGCATTTTTTTATTACCTTACGATTCCTATGTGAGTTTTCCCATTTATTCTAAATAGGAGATCATAAAAATACTGCTGCAATTAATGCTTCAATGTCTATTTTATTCGCCATCTGAACTCTGCCTGCACGCTGAAAATTGTAATTTCATTCCGGCAAATCTATCGGCGCCGGTTGTAAGCGCTTACAAGTTTTAACCCGCTTCCTTTGTGAACGTCTCCTATTTGATAGCATACATATATTATCGGCGCCTATAGTCGCCGGTTACCAGTAAGCAGGTAACCTGCTTCCTTTCTGTTTGTACACCTAGGATTGGAACATTCTGATGATAACAGTTCAATAATGTTTCCATTTTATAATGATCAAAATGATGAAAATAATTTTCAATTTTCACAAGATGATAAATTAGCAATGGTTAATTTATATGGTTTGAAAAATCGCTCAGAATCCAAAAACAAGGGTTTTATTCCGTCAACAACGACGACAACAAACAACAAGATCAACAAAAAGGCGGACAACACCACCACCTCTAACAACAACAACAACGAAGAAAATATCAAGAAATGTATCTTCATACTCACCTAAAAACGTAAATAAATTAGATTTATGTCATTTGAAAAATCTTAATACGTTTTTGGTGGTTAATCATCATTTGTATGTATTTTATAAGAAATTTGTTTGGGTTATAAATTTAGAAACAAAATAAATATGGACCCCCACTATTAATAACCGATTGGTTACAGATTTAAAGGAGAAATTTACAAAAATTACATCAATTTATCAAAAACCTAATGGTATAATAAGTTTTATAACTGATGGCAGTTCTTCTTATGAATTACATTTTCCAAGTATGATTCTTGAATCGCCTAAGGTGATACAATACACATTTAATTTACCTTCATCATCATCAAATGTACGAGGATTGGTGAATTCTTATATAGGAAAAACGTATATATTTCACGGTTATGAAACAGTAAGTGAATTCGATGAGTGTACGAAAACTCGAAAATGGACAAGTACAATTTATGAGAAATTTCCTGGTGTACCGGCAGCCATTGATGGTGTCTTTCGGTATACCAACGGTCTGTTAAATTTTTTCAAAAATAATTCCTTCTTTGAATTCAATGAGTTCACCAAAAAAGTTGAAAGATCCAGTCCTTTCAATTTAAACTTATTCAAAATCTCTTGTCCAAATATTAGTATTCTTCAACAAATTCGGAATCTACTCTCATCTCTTTCTACATTTAATGAAAATGAGGATGATCCAGGAGAGGGGATAGATGAATAGAAAATTGGTGGGGGTAGTATATAAGGCCTAAATTTTTGTAAATTACTCAGTATTTGTTTAGGAGACAGTGGATTTATTTCACATTAATATTCTGAGTGCAGTGTGACATGTATGGATTAAAAAACTACATTAACGAAGCTAAATTGTTACTTTTAGATAATAAAGTACATAGCGATGATAAATTTTTAATAAGAAACTTATTAAAAAGGCTTGTGCCGTACGAACAGATGCAAGAGTATATAAATGAACATGGTATTCATTTTGTAGATTGTCCTTGGTCTAAAAATAACGCAACTAATGGACCAGACACTTGTAATTGTTATTATACTCAAGATAGACTAAATTCCTTGAAAAATCTAATATTTAAAATAAAAAAAATTAAAAATTGGTATAACAATTGTGATAGTGATTAAACTACAATGTCGCAAAGTGCAGTAATTCTACAGAATGCTGTTGATACAGAAAATGCGGTGTCCTGCATTAGAAACTTAGTTAAAGTTAATCTATTGAAAATGGATACATATCACCTCACCAATATTTGGTTAAAGTTACTGCTTTCTATCAAAACGATGAAGATTTGAGGAACTTGATTATTTGTAAACAACATGAAATTAATTGTGAAAAAAACCAACATAATCATCCATTTAAAATGTATTGTACTGCTTGTCAATTATACAATAATTTAAATGATTTATCATCTATTTTGAATGAATTGGGATATTTGTAACGAATTTGTAATATAAATTTGTTTTTTATTAAAATATATTCATTTAAATCAATTTTTTGTGTTATTCTTAAACTCAGATAATTTTTATCTGTGGTTATCCTATCTATTCCTTTTCCCATACAAATACCTCATGTTTTTTTTACGTAAAAATTATCTGTGGTTATCCTACCCGTTTCTCTATATAAAAGTGAAAAATATCTCATGGCACTTCAGTATTGCTATAGTTGACCGTCTAAAAATGGCTGAATTCCAACAAGAAACACCCTGTATGTGTCAGGTAAGTTTATATAATTTTATATATTTTTTATAACTCTTTCAACCTTCTGCTATTTTGATTAATTGATTGATTGATTGATTGATATTTTTGATTATTTTAGCAATTTTGGTATTTGGAAAGATATTTAAGCTATCTTTCCTATAAATTTTTTGAGCAGGAACAGTCAATAAAAGACTTTATAAGTTTACATTTAATGGATCAAGAACACATAATAGAACAAAAAAGACAAATAGAAGTTTTAGAGGCTCAAATCAGATCGCTGGAGCTTCTGACGTCATTACATAGTGAAGAATTGAACATTTTGCGATATAATCAACAACAACAACAAATACAACAACAACAACGACAACAACAGAGCAGGAACAGGAGCAAGAGGAATGTGTTATTCTTGAAAATAATTTATTATCAATAAAAGACGTGTTTATTCGTTGAATAAATTTATTAGTTTTTAATAAAACAAAAATAATCACATGTATTTAATTTATTTCTTCTTCTTCTTCTCCCTCTATCCGATAGTGACCCCAAGCAAACGTTGATACACCATCTTTTCGAATATACCTTTTATCGTCGAGGTGACTAAGGGCTACCTTGGTTAAATTTTAAGTATAGATGTTGTGTAAGTTAGATTTGAAAATTGCCATGGTTCCATAAAAGATTTTCTTTTTATATAAACAGTCACGATAATCACTCAAATTTAAATTATGAACAACAACCTTCTTCACGCCCTTGGCTTTTTTAATTAATTTCCCGTCAATCACATCAATAGAGTACATCTTCGACCTCAGTCCTATAAATTCCTTCATAATTTTTCCGTTGTTTTCGTCCTTCATTAGACCGACAATTTTCTTATTTTTTAATGGAATATTATACACATTATCTTTTGAGTATTCCGAAGTGTCAAAATAGTTGTTAATATCATCTTTTATATCACTGTAAAAATCATCAGTTTCAATTGTGTAAATAAGCGAGTCAGTGTCCATATAATTTAACAGTAATTTATCTCTGTATTTTGGTTTCATGTATTGATAATGGAAATTATACATTAGCCATTTCGATAATTCTAATACAGTGAATCCAATATAAATTGGTTTATTATAACAGGTCTTGACGCGATTCAATTGGATTGCCACCATGTTGGGTGTGAAATGAGCTGCACTGTGGAAATGTGGTTTTACAATTAGTGCACGTGCACCCAATCTCTTTCCTCGACTTTCCCATTCTGTAACGATCTTTACATCCTTCCTTTTATCTAAATTCTCCATGGTTTTTCCATAAACGGCGTGATTAAGTAATTTAAAGAAATTTTTCTCGAATGTATTTTTAGCTATGGTTCTATTATGTGTATTTAAGTCAATATATTTCTTTAACCAACATGACTGTTTGTATTGTAAACAACGATGGATTTTCTTAATTTTCAGCCCATGTTTCAAACATTGTTGTAGATTTTTATAATGAATTATATATTTAGTTTTGTCGGTTAAGTCGGTGATTAATTTAGAAAATTTCGAATTTTTGGTTGTTTTATTCTCCGCACAAAACGGTAGATCATTATGTTCGTCGTGTAATGTTTAGGATACTCCAAATCAACTTCAAAGAAATAACCGATTTCTGAATCTTCTGGAATATTCATTATATCGATCGGTTCGATGTCATCGACCCATTGGAAACCACCATAGGGTTGTGGTTGTGACATGGCCCAACCATATAAATTGTTAGCATCCAAGTACATTAAATAAGTACTTGGTTTTGATCGATCGTAATTATCCATATACTTGTTATTAGCAATGGAATGTCGATGAGAACACTGGGTTATGCCACCTCTTATACCTCGTCGAATAAATGAGTGCATATTGATGTCGGTTAGAAGCTCGATCTTAATTCCAGTGTACTTTAACATAGCGTCCCACGATAGACCGGGAGCAGTGTAGTAGTGACAGGGATCCAGGTTATAAATTTTTCGACAAACTTTTCTAAAATTCTCGAATATGTCTGTTAACAACAGGACATCGGTGATTAAATATAATTTCATATAATCCGAAAGGTTTCGACAACTGAATTGTTGCCATACACGCTGAGCATGCGCATAATCTTCGTCACTGCATGACTTATCTGAAAGTCGACTTATAAATTTCTCTTTGGGTGGTAATGCTGTTCCATTTAATCGATTCCATGAATTTAAAAATTCATACGGGAACACACCCTTTCTAACAATCAGTCTAAATTGATCTTCATTATTAAACATCTTTTTGACTGTATGGAAATCTTCCGGTGCTAAATTTTGAGCCAGACTATCCAAGCTCGACTACATGAATCTGAAGGAATCCAGAAATCTCAATTCAACTGTGTCGGTGTCATTAACTGGAATTCTTTTCGATAACGACACATATAATTCCTTGTTTAAGGGGATCAAATTAATATCACCCTCGACTTTTTCTAACGATTTTACAAACAAATGACAGTCATAGCCGGAGAAATTGTGGAACAGAATGGGAACGAATTTCGGTATACGATATTGTAGATTACATTTTTGATGAGCAGGACCTCTGTATTTACCAGTGAAGTGACAATGATCTGCCACTTTATCATCCATTATTGTCTGATTACAAATGTGACAAATGTTCGTTTCCATATGAAATTTCTTTTGGTCATCAGTCATCACCATCGGTTTAGGATTCATCAAAACTTCATTATAAATACGTCGAATATCGTTCACTAATGACTTAACGAAATGGTCAGCACTATCTGCACCTTCATATACGTATAATTTGTTTTGATTTTCATCAAATGAACATTTGATGAAATAAGAAAAAGCACATGGAATGTGCTCTTGTACATTTGTTGTTGAAGATGTACTTGGATTTGGAGCGCAGGTATCGATATTTTGTAGTATACTTTCAGAGTCAGCATAAATCACAAAGGGCACTTCCAATTGTCTTTCATAATTTTTGAATTCTACTATAGAATTCTCAGATGTTGGCATAATAGTTACAATTCGATTGCACTCTTCTTTATGTACCATCAATTGACTCTCCGAATGAAAATGAATCAAACAAAAATTACAGATAAAAATTTGACGATGGTTTTTTGTTATCTGTTTGCTTATCAATCTTGATATATTTTTAATCCACACATAGTGACTCCGTTCTTCTCTTTCTATCAATAATAAATTAATATGCACATTCTTCTCTGATTTTGTACAATATAGTGGACCAACAATTTCATCGTTTTCCAAACCAAATAGATTAACACTTATACTCTGATTTAATTCCACAAATTTACCGATATATTTAGATTTAAGAGGAAATTCCATGTTACCAAATTCGAGTTTTATTCCATTTTTTAAAACTATATTTGATGCTGTTATATCTCCGATATTATACGATTTTGTTCGATCTGAATGAATAACAACAGGATATAAGGCAGAAATTATTGCCCATTTAAAGCAGTATTCATCATCATTTTTAACGTTGATACAAGCGTGCTTGTTTTGTATTTTTTCTGGTAGTCTGATGTACTGACTACCTCCTTTTACTGGTTGATATTTATTGATATTGATTTCCAAATGCGTAATTCCGGCCAACGCCCAACCACTATCTCTTTCTTGAAATTCAGTTGTTTTTGTTTTGAGTTTCTCAATCATCAAGTCATAATTCGATGCAATTTCGTCTTCATTTTGAACCGACAGCATTTTCGAATTAAAACTTTTCACAGAATATTCTTCTGTATCTTCCGTCATTTTCACATAATCAGCAAACAGTTCTAGATTGAATTTAATTGATTTATGTCTAATAAGTTCCTGTTGAAGTTCTGGAATTACGACATTCTTGGAAGATATTAGAAATTTTTCAACATCTAAATTTGCTAAATCTTCATTTTCAAAGATTAACGTCTTAATTCTGCCTTGGAAGGTACTTTTAACCACCTTCAATTTTGGCGTATACAATTCCGCCGTTTTCAATCGATGTTCCAATGTACGTAAATGACAAAGCAATTTATCAGCAGGAATATCTGCTGAACACAAGTTGCACCTTTGCTTTACAGGCTCAGGTCTGTTATATTCTAAAAATTGAAAATAATAATTAGAGAAAGCTAACTGACAGGTGTAGTATATTTCTTACCTGGTATTGTATGAACGCGTTTTATATGTCGCTCTAAAGAGTCTTTTCTCGAAAACGATTTAAAACAAATATTACAAATTTCTTGTGTTTTAGGCATTTTTGCGCCTGTGTGACACTATGAAATGCTATCAGCGAACTATGTGTGTTGCGATAAGCAGCTGGCTTTTTATGTGGTCCTGATGAACAGGAAACCGGAAACCACAAAGCCCTTATCAAAGGAAACAGGAAACCGCATACTTCCGTCCTTATCATTTTCTTCTTATCAAAACAGGAAACCGCAAACTTCCGTCTTATCAATTTCAAACAGGAACCAGAAAACAGGAAACCGCAAACTTCCGCCCTCATCAATTTCGAACAGGAAACCGGAAACCGCAAACTTCCGCTCTTATCATTTTCTTCTTATCAAAACAGGAAACCGGAAACCGCAAACTTCCGCTCTTATCATTTTCTTCTTATCAAAACAGGAAACCGGAAACCGCAAACTTCCGCTCTTATCATTTTCTTCTTATCAAAACAGGAAATCGGAAACCGCAACATCCGGGGAATGAAACTGATAATGTTATCACGTTATAGCTTGATGATAAGCTAGTTTGGTATAAAAGGAAATCTAGTGTGTTCAAATTATCATTCATAGTCTTACAACGCTTCAAGTTATATTCTCATAATGGCAAGTGTACCTTCAACAATTGTGGTGTATAGTGAAGATAAAAAGAATTAATCAATTGGAGTGTTGTATGTTGTATTGAAACAAATTTTCCAGTAAGTACTTTCTTAGTTTTTATTCAAAAATAATTGAAATTTATATTTCAGATATGGTGTAAAAGAAATTAAAAAATGCGATGATAAGATTCTAATTTCGCTATCGTATACTCCAAAAACAACAACATTACAAAAGAAATTTGGTAATCTTCCTGTGAAGTACATGAGAATGAAAATAGACGGGGAAGAAGAATTCAATATAATTGATAAAACTCTACAAAAATATAGATTCAACATCGGTGATATACAAGCTATAGAAGCGCCTGAAATCCCTGAAACACTCTCACAACCATTTTTTTAATTAGTTGTCGTATAAGCTTTTAATAAAAATTCAATCAGAAGAGTAACATTTGTATTTTAACATTGATACTACTCCAAAACTTCCGCCAGTCTTCGCAACGCATGCGCAATTTGATTAAATTTGTGGTCAACTTGTCAACAACAAACAAGGCTGATCTTGTTTGTTGTTAACAACTTTCCCGCCATTTCACCTGTCAACACCGAAGAGGATTCATATTTCTCGCCTTCTCTCACCTGGCAACGCCGAAGAGAATTCAAATTTTCCGCCTGTCAAATTTTAGGTTGGTAACACCAACTTTCAGGTTGACACTATTTTCAAATTTTCCCGCTAAGTTTAAGTGGCGATGTATAGGGCGCGCTTTAGGTTTAGGGGGCTGCGTATAGGGGGCGCTTCAATTAGACAGATTTTAGGGGCTGTGTATGGGGGGCGCCCCTGTTTGACATATATGCAACCAACAATACACGTCACTTCCGGTCCACCGACACTTCCGGCCCAAAAGGTACATATTTATAGTACTCAAGAACATTCTAGAAAAATGAACGCTCTACCGGCACTTCCGCCATTCAACGTACATTCCGATATCAACAAAATAAGAGATAGATGGGCCAAATGGCTAAGTAGAATTGAAAATTATCTTATAGCTGCCAATATTCAATCTGATAATCAAAAACTAGCCACTTTGTTACACTTTTTGTTACCCAAGTCCCAACAAAGTGCAGAATCGACAAAATCTAAGTTTTGAAATTGCGAAAGATCAATTAACTGATCATTTTAAACGAAAAGTCAACGTAGATTTTGAAATTTTTAAATTTCGAGAAACAAAACAACAAGAAGAACAACAAGGAGAAACCATAGATCAATTCTACTTGATACTTGCCAAACAAGCTAAAAACTGTCAATTTGCAGATATAGACAAAGAAATAGAATCGCAAATTATTTTAAACACAAACAATACTGAACTAACAAAACAACCAACATTAAAACGAATTATTAATGACCGCTAGAACATTAGGAGCTGCAAACAACCTGCTAAAACACATGGAAAAATCATAGTCAACGAACAGATTAACAAAAAGACAAGTCAAATTTGTTCGACAAACAATTAACACAACGAATCAACAAAAGAAACTGTGTAGAAATTGTGGAAAAGGGTGGCACATCAATGGTCGCAACACTTGTCCCGCTTACAACAGTACTTGTCATAAATGCAACAAGAAAGGTCATTTTGCAAGAGTTTGCTTGTCCCCGATAAATAACAATGGAACGAATCACAACGACAATGGTAAAAGTAAGCAATACAAAGATAATGGAAATGGCACTGGTAAGACAAACAATCAACAAATAAACAACAATAGAAAAGTTTCAAGAGTTAATCAAACAAACAAAAAAAAAGAACATGAGATGGTCAATCTTGCCAATAGAAACAATGATGAAGAAACATCGATTGACTCTGAAAATTCGTTTAGACTACTATGCAGCATAAACAAAGAGCTACCAATGGTAACAATATTGGTCAATGAACAATTAATCAATTTTGTTGTAGATACTGGTTCAAGTGTCAATTTAATCAATATCAACATTTTTAACCAAATAAACAAAAACTCCAGAATACCCCTCATTCCAGATCAATCAATAATCTATCCTTACAATTCCAAACTAACACTAAAAGTTCATGGAAAGTTTAAAGGGAAGATGGAGCATAATAACATGGCAACACAAGCTGATATAATAGTAGTAGATGGTAATGGAGAATCTTTGCTGAGTTATTAAACGTCTCTTTCATTGGGGTTGATTAAGTTATCTTTTAACACAAAAGAAGCATGGCAAGTTGATGATGATTATGTTAGAAAAGAATTTCCAGAAATAATAAAGGGTGTTGGAAGTCTGAAGAATTTTAAAGTAGAACTCCACATTGATCATAAAGTGAAACCAGTGGCACAGAAACATAGACGAATACCGTTTCATTTGAGAAGCCAAGTTGAAGAAGAATTACAACGACTTTTAAAGGAAGATATTACCGAGGCAGTAAATAATGGACCTACACGATGGGTATCCCCAATTGTTTTGGTTCAGAAGCCACATAATCCAGAAGTAATCCGAATTTGTGTTGACATGCGAGCAGCCAATCAAGCCATTCAACGATCAAGACACCTAACACCTACTATCGACGACATTTTCGCTCAATTAAATGGAGCACGATATTTTTCAAAGATAGATTTAAAAGATGGTTATCACCAGTTAATTCTAGAAGAAAAATCAAGAAACATCACTACATTTTCAACACATATGGGACTTTTTCGATATAAACGGCTAAGTTTTAGTATAAACGCTGCGGATGAGTTATTTCAGAATACCATCAGACAAGTATTAGTTAACATCCCAGGCGTAATAAACATCAGTGACGACATTCTAGTCTATGGGAAAACTTTAGAGGAACACAATAAAAACCTCCTGAATGTTTTAAGAAGACTGTCTTCTAGTGGACTTACGATAAACCCAAAGAAATGTGTATTTTCAGTCAAAAAGATTAAATTTTTTGGATATATTTTTACGGATGAAGGAGTTTGTTGTGATGAAGAGAAAATTCGATCAATTGTGAACTTACCACGTCCGAAAAATATAACAAGTTTAAGAAGTTTCTTGGGAATGTTGAACTATATCACCAAATTTTTACCTAACTTAGCAACTAACACTACAGAATTGAGAAAATTAACAAAAGACACAAAATTTTGTTGGGAAAATAGACATGAAAAGATTTTTCGAAAATTAAAAGAACAGCTGTCGGAAACATCCAATTTATCGTATTTTGATATAAGCTAACATACAGTTTTACATGTGGATGCAGGTCCAGTTGGAATAGGAGCAATGCTTTCCCAAACAAACGAAGATGGTACTGAACATGGTATTATAGCTTAAGGTACTCGATCATTAAACTCAGTTGAACAAAGATACAGCCAGATTGAGAAAGAATTTTTAGCAGTCGTATGGGCTATCAAACATTTCCACATTTATTTGTTCGGCAAACATGTTGAACTCAGAAATGTTCATCTGCCACTAAAAAGCATTTTAGAAAATAGAAAATCATATCCAAGTTTGAGAATCGAAAGGCTATGTATGAAAATTCAACAATACCAATTCATGGTTAATCACCAACAACGTAAATCAAATCCAGCTGACTATCTATCCAGAAATCCAAAAATAACAGAAGATGAAAACGACAAAGAATCAGAAAAATTAGAAAAATTTCATCGTTAAAACCAGTTTACCAATTTCTATGAGCCAGGAACAAGTACAAAAGAAAACAATCATTGATAATACGTTAATGATGTTAATGAAAGCTTTAAAAACAAATGATAATATGATATGGCCAAAAAACTGAACTGAAACCTTATTATAAGATCAAGCAAGAACTAACTGAAGCAAATGGCATAATTTTAAGAAACCGAAGAATTGTTCTACCACAAAGTTTTCAGCACAACGCAATTGAATTGGCACACAAAGGTCATTTTGGTATAGTAAGAACAAGGCAATTACTGCGAACAAAGGTTTGGTTTCCCAAAATTGATGAGTTAACGGAAAAATATGTGAAACGATGTAGAATCTGTCAGTCAATCATTGCAGAAAAACATAGAGACCCAGTCAAAACAGCCCGAATTGTCAAGTATCCTTTTGAACAACTAGACATTGACTTTGCAGGTCCGTTTCCTAATGGTAGATACATGTTAGTAATCGTTGGTGAATTTTCAAGATTTCCATTTATTGAGATAATAACTAGTACAAGTTTCATTTTGGTAAAACCCATCTTAGAGAAGATTGTTTGGTGTCCCAAAAATCATAAGAACAGATCATGGAACACCATTTAATGGGCACGATTTCAGAAGATTGTTATCAAGATTGAACATTAAACATGAAGCCATCACCCAACAATGGCCAGAAGCAAATGGGATGGTAGAGAGAATGGTCAAGACACTGAAGAAATCGCTAATCGCAGCTCATTTGGAAACTGAAAACTTTGAATCACAGCTTCAAGAGTTTCTAATGAATTATAGAAGCACACCACATGGTACCACTAATGAAACACCGTATAAACTACTGTTCAATCGTGAAATGAACAATTTGCTTCCTCAATTCATAAATGATATTATTAATAATGAAATAACCAAAGTAGATGAAGAAAACCGTCGAAAATCTATATATATATAAAAATGAATGTTTGTTTGTTTGTTTGTTTGTTTGTTTGTTTGTTTGTTTGTTTGTTTGTTTGTTTGTTTGTTTGTTTGTTTGTATGTCCCTTATGCATTCCTAAACCACTCATCCGATTGCGATGAAACTTTGGCAAGTTGCTCTATGAACTCACGGCAAGGTTTTAGAATTAACATAACCATTTTAAAACCTATATATAAATTACAATTCATGAAAATATACATAGGTGTTTAAAGGGGTTATTTGCTAAAAATGGTATTTACTTATTTATACGTATATTACCATGACAACGGCACTACATTATATTTGATTGATATTTTAGCAAGAATGAATAGTTTCCGAGCGCTCCGCTACTACCCTCGCGGTGGCGCTGTCAACAAATCCTTAGTAATGCCACGCCTACCTGCGAACTCTGTACCTAAAGATTCAGAATTCCGAATGTAAATGATCCTACAACATTGGTTTCCAACACAATTGTTCCTGATTATTGGTATTGGTATCCACCATCCTGTTTTTCCTGATTAATATTGGTATTGGTATTCATTTTTATATACAGAGTGAGCCAAGTGGTTGGCCTATTAGACGTTTCAGGAGTTCTATTTAATGGAAGTTTCTGAAATTTGGTATGCACCCGTTTTTCTACCTGATCTACATCTGGAAAATATTTTCATTATTCTATCAACCTCCGGTGTATGGGGTAGTGCACCCTACTTTCTTATTTTAAATAGAATGGTATATTTTTTATTCCATATTTAGATTCTATGATAAAAATGGAATAGATTTTGATAACATAACCTATGGTCCAGCGTTAATCCTTTTTCAGAAGTTTCGACTTTTTCAGAAAATTTTGATTTTGTAGTGCTTTATTAAAAAAATCATATCTCGGAAAATATTGTTGCTAGAAAATCTAAATTTGGAAGTCGAATAGTTCAAACTATATACTTTACGCTAAATTTTATAGAATTAAATAATCTTTCAGCGTTTAGCTGAAATCAGTTTTTCTTTCAGCTAATTTTCAAAGCCCAATAACTTTCTTATTTTAAATGGAATGGTATATTTTTCTTTACACGGTTGGATAGAGAAAAAAAATTCTGCATCGAATCATATTAGCATTTTCTATACCTATTCCTGATAATTTTTCAGTTATTCGATATTTTCGATTTCTAATAATTTACCCCCTGAAACGAAATACTAAAACATAGTAGGCTTGGCGAAACAACCTTCTGTCACAATTCACATCTAAATAATTAATTATTTTCATATTTTTTAATTTAAAAATTATAGAAGAAGTTGACAAATAATTAAATTAAAATTAATTGGATTTTCTTTTCATGTAAAACTGGCAAAAATCACTGAAAAAAACATACAAAATAACCATTGTTAACCTCAAATGTGACAGTTAATGTCATTTTGCTAAGCCTCCTATGCATTTTTTTATAGGCGAATTATTAAGTCATAGACGACTAGACACTAATCAGTTTCAGACTGGGGATAAAACTATTGACAATGGAAAATCTTCAATAATTGAAAAACTATCAGCGATAGGTATAGGAAAGGCTAATACAGTTCGATGCAGAATTTTTTTCTCTATCCAACCGTGTAAAGAAAAATATACCATTTCATTTAAAATAAGAAAGATATTGCGTTTTGAAAATTGGCTGAAAGAAAAATTCATTTCAGCTAAATGCTGAAAGATAATTCATTTCTGAAAAATCTAATGTAAAGTACATAGTTTAAACTATTTCAGTTCCAAATTAGGATTGTCTAGCAACAATTTTTTCCGAGATATGAATTTTTTAATAAAACACTACAAAATCAAAATTTTCTGAAAAAGTTGAAATTTTTGGAAAACTATTAACGCTAGACCATAGGTCATGTTATTAAAGTCCATTTCATTTTTACCGTAGAATCTAAATATGGAATTAAAAATATACTATTCCATTTAAAATAAGAAAGTAGGGTACACTACCCTATACACCGGGGGTTGATAGAACAACGAAAATATTTTCCAGATGTAACTCAGATGGAAAAACGGGTGCATCCCAAATTTCAGAAACTTTCATCAATTAGAACTTCTTATATTTCTAATAGGCCAGCCACTTGGCTCACTCTGTATATAGATGTATCAAATGAACAAACAAGGAATATTGTGTATACAAAAGCACTTCAATAAACAGAATTAATTAACTAGCATTGCAACGCATGCCGGGTAATAGCTAGTATAATATAAATGCAAACGCAAGAAGAAATACCAAAGAACATGACTTTAAAATAGGTGATTATGTTTTATGTAAACAACCAAAGAAGAATACTTTAACTCCATACTACGATACAAAACCATATATTATAACGAAAATTCATGGTACAAAAATCGTAGCGGAAAGAAAAGACAAGTTGATTGAAAGAAATGCATCATGGTTCAAGAAGATAGACCATGGCGTGACTACAACTAAACCAAGTAATATAACAGCTGACGATATAATGGAAATTGCCGTAAATGAGCAGTTTTGATCAATCGACACATGTTTAGATAACAGATCACAAATTGATAACGAAACAAGACAAGATCCTGATTTGACAATGCTACACTCCGAGGCTGAAAGAAGACCTAAACGGCATGGAAGAAAACCTAAGCGTTTTGATGATTTCGTTATGAAAATTTAATTTTACTGAGAAGGGGAGGAAATGTCATGTATGTAAAATTATTGACTGGAGTATATAGAGTTGCATACCTGTATGCTAGGAACTTTTGTTTTTGTTAAAAGTAATAGAATGTAGGAGAATAAAGAAGTATTTGAGTTAACACGATCGTGAGTGGTTGTTGTGTTTTTACTAACCCAAAATGTTACACCCCGTTCCTCACCCCCCATACTCACCTGACCTTGCCCCGTGCGACTTTTTTTTGTTTCCAAGATTGAAAAGGAACATGAAAAAAAAAAGCGTTTTGATGATAATGATGAGGTGAAGAAAAAAACGACGGAGGCGCTGTCAAGTATCCCAAAAAATGAATTTAAACAATGTTTTAACAAATGGAATAAACGATTAGACAAGTGTATTGGAGCTAGTGGAGGGTACTTTGAAGGAGACTGAGAGTTTGTTTTTAAAATTTGAATAAATAAGTGGAAAAAATATGTAGTTCGGTTCTTTTGGGTACCCCCTCGTATGTGTCGATGGGAAGATAGTGAATTTATACAACGGTTTAGATTATCAAAAACAACTGTAATTGAAATTTTGGAGCAAACGTATCATCTTTTAGAACATCGTACCGAAAGGTAATTTTAATTTACGGTGAACATAATATAGAAATATTTATGATTGCTACATTATTAGAAACAAAGCTTTACAGCCTCTTCAACAGTTGCTATTGACATTACGTTTTTTGGCAACAAGCAATTTTTAAACATCCATTGGTTATTTTGGAGAAATCCATAAAACAACAGCTGAAAAAATTATCGAACTAGTTGTATGTGCCTTAATGACATTACGCGCAGAATTCATATTTTTACCCCGTACAACCGAAGAAAAACATAACTTGTTGCGATTTTTTTTTTGAATAGCACAATTTCCGCGAGTTGTAGGTGCAATTGATTGTAAAACTGCAATCACCAGGTAAGTTCGTTGGTCATTCGTAGTTAAACAATAATAATAATGTTGTATGTTGGACAAAATAAGAGTTGAGTTTAAGAATTAGAAAAATGAATAATTTGAAATAAGTCAACTTCTTATTACGTTTATTAATAAATTTATTGCAGGACTAGTTTCGGGTTAACCCCATCTTCAGCTGCACCTGATGTTATAAAAGAAGGCTTAATATGAAAAGGTTTCGATATGTAACATATAATACAAAAAACTTACGTCAAGTAATAAAACCACAATGACACAATGAAATCGAATGTTAAAAATGAAAAATCGAAATTAAGTTTCAAAATGCAAAATAATCGAAAAAATCGAAAATATATATTAGCTATTATAAATAATTTTGATTAACAAATTACTGATTTCAATTATTGAACGAATCTTTTAAATATTAGTTCACCAAAGCGCGTGTTAACATAGAATGAATTCGATAGAAATTGACTGGAATCACATCAAACTTGTTAGTTATCTATATTGACATTTTTGAATTCTTCTGAAAAAACTTTTCCCAATTTATATTAATCTTTGAAATACTGAAATAATTTCGAACATTAAAATAATTCAAATCAGTTAACAGAAAAACCACTAGGACTATTCACATAATCTTCAAATGCATTAAATATTTTTAAGATATGAAAAAAGGGGGGTGAAGCTCAGTTCGATTTGATCGTTTAAAAGATTTGAGTTAAATTTTTTATTTTTATAAATTTCTAAAGATTCAAGAAGAATGAGCCTTCGCCCCTTACAACACCTATGTAACAATTCTATGTTATTATCATCGCTAGATTGGTGTCCGGAGGAAGTGATATGTTGATAGAAGGTGGATGTTGGATATTTTCGATGTTCGTTAATTCTTGTTTTTACACTCCTACCGGATTCACCAATATAGCAACAATCACATTCATCACATTTGATTTTGTATACACCTGAACAATCTAATTTGTGATCTTTTTTCCGTGTTATTTTTTAGTAGTGAATATATTGTTTTATTAGATTTAAAGGCAGGTAAAATATTATATTTATGTAATAAAGGAAAAAGTTGTTTGGATATTTTATTATATTGAAAGGATTTGTATTGATTATTTTGATTTTTGTCTTTATTATTATTAATGTCAAATAAACGGATCGAATTTTATTTTGGCTCTATGAAAATATTTTATCGATAATGTGTTTGGGAAAATCATTAATATGTGCTAATTTATAAATGATATTGATTTCTTTATTGTACTCATCTGATTTAAGTGGAATTCTTAGTAGTCGATTGAAGAAATAATGAAAAGCAGCTGTTTTATGATTAAAATGATGTTCTGATTGATAAGGTATAAGGCTGCTACAATTGGTAGGTTTTCGATAAATATTATAATCAAATCCATTATTCTTCTTAGTTATAGTTAAGTCTAAAAAATTTAATGAATTATTTTTCTCGAGTTCTACTGTAAAATTTAAATTATTATGTAATGTATTCAAGTAGTTATTAAAGTCTTTAATTTCGTTTTTGTTATTGTTATTGTATATAAGAAAAATGTCGTCGACATATCTAACCCAAAGTATAATATTTTTAAAAAATGGATTGTTATTATTCATAATAAATTTATTTTCGATATAGTCTAGATAAAAAATTAGCTAATAAACCAGATGCGGGCATACCCATTGGTAAGCCTTCATTAATTTTGTAAAAATCGTTATTAAATTGACAAAAATTATTAGAAATGATATGTTTAAACATATTGATTATGTTATTTTGATCGGATGAATCAGTTTTTTCGATTATGAAGTTTGACATAATGTTTTCCAATGTGTTAAGAGCCACGTTGGAATATAGATTAGTTACATCGAATGAAATTAAAGTTATATTGTCGAAATTGTCAGTTTTTATGTTTTTTAATTTTGTCGATCAGTTCTAACGAGTTTTTAATAGTATATTTGGGCTGAAATCTAAAGTATCGATTATTTTAATAAATAATTTAGCTAAATTTACAGTAGGTGAATCGAAAAAGGTTACAATTGGTCTAATCGGGTGGTTTAGTTTATGCAATTTGATAAGAGAATATAATTTTGGTATTTTTGGATTCATAGGCAATATAGTTTCTTGGATTATATCCGAATTTGACAATTGTATCTCGGGTAGTTTTTATTAAATTTTTTGTAGTTTTAATAAAGTTGTTAAGTGGATTTTTATTTAGTTTTATAAAGTTGTTATCAGTTAGAAATTTAATTGTTTTATCAATATAATCAGTTTTATTCAAAATAACGATACCTGCGTTTTTATCGGCTTTAGTAAGAATTAGATTGTTTTCTTTTAATTTGTTTCGAATGTTTTTGATTATTTTATTTTGTTTTAAGTCTTGTATATTAATATTTTTATTTTTATGAGTTATAGATTTTTCTCTATTTTTTAAAAAGTTAATACATTCTTTCCTTATAATCTGATTCATGTTCATGACCCATAATAGCCGTATCAAGATCAATTGCTGTTTCTAATAATGGATTTTTAGAGAATTGTATGGCGTATTTGTGACTTTTATTTAGTATATTTAATTCATTTTCGTTGAATTTAAAGTTCGATAGATTTGTAAAATTTGGTTGAAAAAGATTATGATTTTTATCATTTTCGTTAGTGTGATAGTTGTTACTAACCTTGGATTTTTGTATGTTTCTTTTTTGTATGGTGAGATGTTTAATTTTCTTCATTTTTTTGCTACTGATGTTGTTGAATAAGTAGGCTTTTTCGTCGTATGCAATGTCGATTATGTGTTCTAAGATGATGTGATGGCACTCTAAGTTGATGTTTCGATAAATTTCCAGTAGTTCTAAGTTGATGTAATCTAGCTTTCCAAAGTGTTTGTTTCTTTCATTCTTCATTATATTTTTGGAAATCTTCCACTTTTGTTGATCATTCAATTTCTTAAGATTCACTCTGGCGAATGTAGGTGTAAGTTTCAGTTTCAAACATCTATTGATAAACCAAATATGAGATTCCAATTCCGTCTTCTTTTCGGTGTAGTTTAATAAAATGTCCAAATTTTTGACTAGTAGTAAACATGTTGTATGTTGGACAAAATAAGAGTTGAGTTTAAGAATTAGAAAAATGAATAATTTGAAATAAGTCAACTTCTTATTACGTTTATTAATAAATTTATTGCAGGACTAGTTTCGGGTTAACCCCATCTTCAGCTGCACCTGATGTTATAAAAGAAGGCTTAATATGAAAAGGTTTCGATATGTAACATATAATACAAAAAACTTACGTCAAGTAATAAAACCACAATGACACAATGAAATCGAATGTTAAAAAATGAAAAAATCGAAATTAAGTTTCAAAATGCAAAATAATCGAAAAAATCGAAAATATATATTAGCTATTATAAATAATTTTGATTAACAAATTACTGATTTCAATTATTGAACGAATCTTTTAAATATTAGTTCACCAAAGCGCGTGTTAACATAGAATGAATTCGATAGAAATTGACTGGAATCACATCAAACTTGTTAGTTATCTATATTGACATTTTTGAATTCTTCTGAAAAAACTTTTCCCAATTTATATTAATCTTTGAAATACTGAAATAATTTCGAACATTAAAATAATTCAAATCAGTTAACAGAAAAACCACTAGGACTATTCACATAATCTTCAAATGCATTAAATATTTTTAAGATATGAAAAAAGGGGGGTGAAGCTCAGTTCGATTTGATCGTTTAAAAGATTTGAGTTAAATTTTTTATTTTTATAAATTTCTAAAGATTCAAGAAGAATGAGCCTTCGCCCCTTACAACACCTATGTAACAATTCTATGTTATTATCATCGCTAGATTGGTGTCCGGAGGAAGTGATATGTTGATAGAAGGTGGATGTTGGATATTTTCGATGTTCGTTAATTCTTGTTTTTACACTCCTACCGGATTCACCAATATAGCAACAATCACATTCATCACATTTGATTTTGTATACACCTGAACAATCTAATTTGTGATCTTTTTTCCGTGTTATTTTTTAGTAGTGAATATATTGTTTTATTAGATTTAAAGGCAGGTAAAATATTATATTTATGTAATAAAGGAAAAAGTTGTTTGGATATTTTATTATATTGAAAGGATTTGTATTGATTATTTTGATTTTTGTCTTTATTATTATTAATGTCAAATAACGGATCGAATTTTATTTTGGCTCTATGAAATATTTTATCGATAATGTGTTTGGGAAAATCATTAATATGTGCTAATTTATAAATGATATTGATTTCTTTATTGTACTCATCTGATTTAAGTGGAATTCTTAGTAGTCGATTGAAGAAATAATGAAAAGCAGCTGTTTTATGATTAAAATGATGTTCTGATTGATAAGGTATAAGGCTGCTACAATTGGTAGGTTTTCGATAAATATTATAATCAAATCCATTATTCTTCTTAGTTATAGTTAAGTCTAAAAAATTTAATGAATTATTTTTCTCGAGTTCTACTGTAAAATTTAAATTATTATGTAATGTATTCAAGTAGTTATTAAAGTCTTTAATTTCGTTTTTGTTATTGTTATTGTATATAAGAAAAATGTCGTCGACATATCTAACCCAAAGTATAATATTTTTAAAAAATGGATTGTTATTATTCATAATAAATTTATTTTCGATATAGTCTAGATAAAAATTAGCTAATAAACCAGAATGCGGGCATACCCATTGGTAAGCCTTCATTAATTTTGTAAAAATCGTTATTAAATTGACAAAAATTATTAGAAATGATATGTTTTAAACATATTGATTATGTTATTTTGATCGGATGAATCAGTTTTTTTCGATTATGAAGTTTGACATAATGTTTTCCAATGTGTTAAGAGCCACGTTGGAATATAGATTAGTTACATCGAATGAAATTAAAGTTATATTGTCGAAATTGTCAGTTTTTATGTTTTTAATTTTGTCGATCAGTTCTAACGAGTTTTTAATAGTATATTTGGGCTGAAAATCTAAAGTATCGATTATTTTAATAAATAATTTAGCTAAATTTACAGTAGGTGAATCGAAAAAGGTTACAATTGGTCTAATCGGGTGGTTTAGTTTATGCAATTTGATAAGAGAATATAATTTTGGTATTTTTGGATTCATAGGCAATATAGTTCTTGGATTATATCCGAATTTGACAATTGTATCTCGGGTAGTTTTTATTAAATTTTTTGTAGTTTTAATAAAGTTGTTAAGTGGATTTTTATTTAGTTTTATAAAGTTGTTATCAGTTAGAAATTTAATTGTTTTATCAATATAATCAGTTTTATTCAAAATAACGATACCTGCGTTTTTTATCGGCTTTAGTAAGAATTAGATTGTTTTCTTTTAATTTGTTTCAAATAAAAATAAAAATATTAATATACAAGACTTAAAACAAAATAAAATAATCAAAAACATTCGAAACAAATTAAAAGAAAACAATCTAATTCTTACTAAAGCCGATATAAAACGCAGGTATCGTTATTTTGAATAAAACTGATTATATTGATAAAACAATTAAATTTCTAACTGATAACAACTTTATAAAACTAAATAAAAATCCACTTAACAACTTTATTAAAACTACAAAAAATTTAATAAAAACTACCCGAGATACAATTGTCAAATTCGGATATAATCCAAGAACTATATTGCCTATGAATCCAAAAATACCAAAATTATATTCTCTTATCAAATTGCATAAACTAAACCACCCGATTAGACCAATTGTAACCTTTTTCGATTCACCTACTGTAAATTTTAGCTAAATTATTTATTAAAATAATCGATACTTTAGATTTTCAGCCCAAATATACTATTAAAAACTCGTTAGAACTGATCGACAAAATTAAAAACATAAAAAACTGGACAATTTCGACCAATATAACTTTAATTTCATTCGATGTAACTAATCTATATTCCAACGTGGCTCTTAACACATTGGAAAACATTATGTCAAACTTCATAATCGAAAAAACTGATTCATCCGATCAAAATAACATAATCAATATGTTTAAACATATTCATTTCTAATAATTTTTGTCAATTTAATAACGATTTTTACAAAAATTAATGAAGGCTTACCAATGGGTATGCCCGCATCTGGTTTATTAGCTAATTTTTATCTAGACTATATCGAAAATAAATTTATTATGAATAATAACAATCCATTTTTTTAAAAATATTATACTTTGGGTTAGATATGTCGACGACATTTTTCTTATATACAATAACAATAACAAAAACGAAATTAAAGACTTTAATAACTACTTGAATACATTACATAATTAATTTAAATTTTACAGTAGAACTCGAGAAAAATAATTCATTAAATTTTTTAGACTTAACTATAACTAAGAAGAATAATGGATTTGATTATAATATTTATCGAAAACCTACCAATTGTAGCAGCCTATACCTTATCAATCAGAACATCATTTTAATCATTAAAACAGCTGCTTTTCATTATTTCTTCAATCGACTACTAAGAATTCCACTTAAATCAGATGAGTACAATAAAGAAATCAATATCATTTATAAATTAGCACATATTAATGATTTTCCCAAACACATTATCGATAAAATATTTCATAGAGCCAAAATAAAATTCGATCCGTTATTTGACATTAATAATAATAAAGACAAAAATCAAAATAATCAATACAAATCCTTTCAATATAATAAAATATCCAAACAACTTTTTCCTTTATTACATAAATATAATATTTTACCTGCCTTTAAATCTAATAAAACAATATATTCACTACTAAAAAATAACACGGAAAAAGATCACAAATTAGATTGTTCAGGTGTATACAAAATCAAATGTGATGAATGTGATTGTTGCTATATTGGTGAATCCGGTAGGAGTGTAAAAACAAGAATTAACGAACATCGAAAATATCCAACATCCACCTTCTATCAACATATCACTTCCTCGGACACCAATCTAGCGATGATAATAACATAGAATTGTTACATAGGTGTTGTAAGGGGCGAAGGCTCATTCTTCTTGAATCTTTAGAAATTTATAAAAATAAAAATAAAAAATTTAACTCAAATCTTTTAAACGATCAAATCGAACTGAGCTTCACCCCCCTTTTTTCATATCTTAAAAATATTTAATGCATTTGAAGATTATGTGAATAGTCCTAGTGGTTTTTCTGTTAACTGATTTGAATTATTTTAATGTTCGAAATTATTTCAGTATTTCAAAGATTAATATAAATTGGGAAAAGTTTTTTCAGAAGAATTCAAAAATGTCAATATAGAATAACTAACAAGTTTGATGTGATTCCAGTCAATTTCTATCGAATTCATTCTATGTTAACACGCGCTTTGGTGAACTAATATTTAAAAGATTCGTTCAATAATTGAAATCAGTAATTTGTTAATCAAAATTATTTATAATAGCTAATATATATTTTCGATTTTTTCGATTATTTTGCATTTTGAAACTTAATTTCGATTTTTCATTTTTAACATTCGATTTCATTGTGTCATTGTGGTTTTATTACTTGACGTAAGTTTTTTGTATTATATGTTACATATCGAAACCTTTTCATATTAAGCCTTCTTTTATAACATCAGGTGCAGCTGAAGATGGGGTTAACCCGAAACTAGTCCTGCAATAAATTTATTAATAAACGTAATAAGAAGTTGACTTATTTCAAATTATTCATTTTTCTAATTCTTAATAATAATAATCTTCTTTTTTTTCGAAATAATGTTAACGATACGATGTATATGTTGAATTAATTAATATTTAAATAAAGCCATTCATCGTAAACAATCACTGAGAAAGGTTTGACTCGGCGACTGGGGGTTGAACCCAAGACTTCTCGTTTGCCGACGAGTGCTCTGACCATTAAGCTACCGCAACAGCGACGGGAAATAACAATAGATTTAAGATTTAAGATTGAGCCAGCAGTCGAACCATTAAGAAGAATAAGATACGTGAAACGTCGACTTGGTGAATCGTCCGTTGACGAACCCATACAATGTCCGGAAAGTATATTTGAAGTACAATTTTTTAATACTCTCTTGGACACCGCACTAATATCTCTTAAGGAAAGATTTCAACAACTGAAAGATTTTACAACCACGTGGAATTGTTTATACGATTTAAAAAGTATACGCCGAAAAGAAGATCTTATCAAACTCTGCGCTGATTTACAAATAAAACTCACTATTGGCTCCGAATCAGACATTGATGGAAATTTATGGTGTGACGAACTTTTAAGTTTACAAGCTCTTTAATAGATAATGAAATTGTAACACCTGTCGAAGTATCAAATTTTATAGAAGATCGAAATATTCAAGAACTATACCCTAAAGTATGGATAACATTACGAGTACTACTCACTATACCAGTTAATGTAGCGAGTGCAGAACGTAGTTTCTCCAAGCTCAAATTGATTAAAACCTATTTTAAGATCGACAATGTCGCAGACACGGTTGGACAATCTTGCAATTCTGCATATTGAAGTTGAAATTTGTCAAAATATAGATTTCTCCACGTTAATTAAAGAGTTTTAAGGTAAGAAAGTCCAAAATGTGAAATTTTAATTTGTATTTGAATTATTTTGTATTATTTGTATTATAATGGAAACTTGTCTTGACTATTCCTTTTGATATTCTTTAAGCCATTTTATTGTTCAAAAAAGGTGTTTAACAGTACAAGAATTTTTGCAAAATATTAAAAAATTGGCCAAGTTATAAGAAAAAAACATAGGAAATTGTATAAAAATAGGAAAAAACATATTGTTAAGGGGATGCAGCAGCAAACGGAAAACAATGTAACTTTTTTATTTTCCAACGGATTTCAATGTTCTAAAGGATATTTAAAAGGGCATTTCAAGAGGAAGGGAAGTACATATATGATTTTTTGAAATTCGGATGTAATTTGGAGTTACAGAAGGACATATAGAAGCATGTTTTTTAGCATTTTTTAACAGTTTCTTTTTATATTTTCCCTCATAATCTGACAAATATTGCTTATTTTTCTAATGAATTTCACACAACATGTGGCCAATTAAAAGCGCTTTCCAAATCTGACAGAAATTTTCCAATCGCATTGTTAGTTTTACCGGAAAATTGATGAAAGGTTTCGACATACTAATTTTGTTTTTTTTACGGGCAGTTTTAAACTTAGGCGACTGAACCAGGGCTTGTTTGAAAGCTAATGAATAGCAGATTATTTTGAAAATAGTTTGAGATTGAAATTCGGAAAATTACTGGAAATTTATGGTGGCGAAATTTTATCTATTATTTTTATCTGTTAAAATTAATTATTTTTGTATAAAGTGTATTGCAATTTATAGATTATTTCATTATCTTTCCAACGGTACCATTGTTGCTGCAAAAAATGAAAATTTTTCTGGAAAATTAGTGATAAACAAAACTATGTTTCTTCCAGCGACTGACAGATGTCAGCAGGTCTCTTTCTGCAAATGTTGTCAAATAATTTTTTCTGTCTGAGGCCTTACCTTTGCCATCTTATTATTGCATTGTTAATTGAAGAAAAAAAAAAACAATAAACTGGTTGTATATAACTAACTTTAAACAATTAACAAAAAAAAAAGTCACTATTTTAATTGGAATGTTAAAAAAAGAAAATTGTATTTTTTTTACAAAAAAATAACGATTTTAGCAAATTGGCGACTAATTTTTTTTGTTAATTGTTAAAGTTAATTATATACAACCTGTTTATTGTTTTTTTTCTCCAATTATCTATGCAATAATAAGACGCCAAAGGTGTGGCCTCAGGAACAAAAACAAATTTGGCAACATTGCAGAAACACGAGATGACAGCCTTTGTAGCCCCTTTCCGCCAATAGATGTAACTCATTTTTGTGGTTTGGAGACTTGCTATTCAACTAGTTTTTCACACGATAAACATAGTTTTGTTTATCACTAATTTTCCAGAAGATTTTCACTTTTTTGCAGCAACAATGGCACCGTTGGAAAGGTAATGAAATAATCTATAAATTGCAATACACTTTATACAAAAATAATTAATTTTTAACAGATAAAAATAATAGATAAAATTTTGCCATCATAAATTTCCAGTAATTTTCCGAATTTCAATCTCAAACTATTTTCAAAATAATCTGCTATTCATTAGCTTTCAAACAAGCCCTGGTTCAGTCGTCTAAGTTTAAAACTGCCTGTAAAAAAACAAAATTAGTATGTCGAAACCTTTCATCAATTTTCCGGAAAACTAACAATGCGATCGGAAAATTTCTGTCAGATTTGGAAAGCGCTTTTTAATTGGCCACATGTGTGAAATTCATTAGAAAATAAGCAATATTTGCCAGATTATGAGGGAAAATATAAAAAGAAACTGTAAAAAATGCTAAAAAACATGCTTCTATATGTCCTTCTGTAACTCCAAATTACATCCGAATTTCAAAAAATCATATATGTACTTTCCTCCCTCTTGAAATGCCCTTTTAAATACCGTTTAGAACATTGAAATCCGTTGGAAAATAAAAAAGTTACATTGTTTTCCGTTTGCTGCTGCATCCCCTTAAATTTTCATCTGTAATTCAAATTTATATCAACATTTTGAAAAGCGGGAAGAACCGTTCCGGGCTATAGGAAATGATCTTTTCAAAAATCTATCTACGGTTGTCGTAGTCCCAAGGACGAGCCAAAAATCACGAGTTAAAGATTCACATTTTCTCACATTTTCGCGGGTTAAAACCTTGAGATGTACTTCTTGCCCTTTATTGTCATAATACAAATAATTGAAAATAAATTGTTTTGGCAAAGAGAACAGCCGTTCTAATTAAATGCATTTGTTTACTTGTGAAGTAAAGAGCAGGTTTTTCTATTTTGAGTGAACGAAAACGGTGTTTTTATCCTTTGTGCAATTATTTAACAATTTAGAAGCTGTACCTTCATCCCGGTGCATAAGGGAAGGTCAAGAAGTGTTAAATGCCGATCACTTAATAATAATTGGGGCCAAAGAAAAAAGTTCGAACAAAGTAGTGTAGTGTATGCTCTTTATTTAAAAAGCAGTTGGTAACGTTCTTGTTTGGTTTTAGGTCTTTCGTATTTTGGGAACGTATTTCGTCATATTTTTCTATTCTTTGGCCTTGTTATCTCTTAGGATCCGCCAAATTCAACATCAATTAGTGCATTTCGACGTTAGGAAATTATGTCGGTAGGATTTCTGTGGAGGGAAATTCGTCATAAAAACGTTTTAACTTTAAAATTTTCTCAAGATCTTCGATTAAGCCGATTAAGCCGATTTGTTCTTATCAACCTCAAATGAATACCGGACCGGACGTCTATTCTCTCTCTTTTCTCACCTGTCTCGTTTGTGCACAGGACGTTTTGATAAAAAGCAATTAGTTTTGGCTATAGTAATTGATATCCAATCTCATCGTGAGAATTAGTAGTGCTTTTAAAAAATTATGGTAAATTTGGTGAATAATTGTATTCCCAATTGTTGTATTTTCGATAAATTATGACTTTGTCGGATTATTACGTACAACAAATGTACCACGTGCGAGAAACATCGTCTATTTGGTTTTCAACCCCTCAAACTGAATTAATTATAAAATGTACTTCACTAATCAACGGATCTTCGCAATTTTGGGAAAATATCTGTATTTCAGGGGGTTTCTTTCTTCTTTCCTTTGTTGTCCTGGTCGTTGAATGTACCATTTGCTGTTATTGTCATACGATTGAAAATTGGTCGCTATCCATTTTGGAATTTTCATCGCCGAAATTATCGTATAACTTCTGGACCACACAATCGTTTCTGCTCTTCTTTTCATCAACATCAGATAAGTCACAATTCGTTCGTTGAAATTAAAAATCAGCAATAAGAGAAAAATTTGAATAAAAATTGACGAAATTACATTTGCCAAATATTTTGATAAATTTGAATATATATATTTGTTGTGTGGGACTGTAATCCAACAACTCCCATCGTAATCATCGACTGAATTAATTGAATTAATTAATTATTATTATTTAAAAGAAACATTAAATTCTTATTGATAATCAGAGATAAGCAAAATTTTTATGTTATATAGCTGTGTAAAGCTATCGTTGGGTGCACCAAGTGTTAGTTCCCTTTATTTTGTTATATTCTTGAAATTTAATTTTAATTATTTTATTTCTTTATTATCAATTAGAGTTAATTTTAATTAAGACCTTCGAGTCATTTTTCCATTATAATTATTCGTTTAATTTATTAATCGCAAATATAAATATAAAGATAAATTTGCCCGTTAGTTCACAAGTTGGTGGCGCCCTTGTTTTTTTTTCAATACTATCTGAATAAATAACACCTACCAACACCCCAACCCGGCTGATTGCTGGTTGGCACATTTTGCCACATTTCCACGAGAAAAGTTGTGACAAGTTCTTTACGAGATATTCCCGATGAAACTGAAGGCACCATACAAGTTGTTAACAACGAAGTCTTCATCAAGGAATTTATTTGTAGTTGTAAAGCTGGGCAATCATCTCGTTGTAAACATGTTGCTGCTCGATTATTTTTTTCTACTAGGTGACATAGTTTCTAGTTTTTTAATTACAATATGATGGCGTTGTAATTTTAATACTAAACTTTTTTTTATTTTTAGTTTTTTCCTTTTTGTTGCTGAGTTTTGTTTTCGAATCCAACGTTATGGAATTGGAGTTGTTATCCACTACAGATGTAGCATGCTACTGGAGAGTCAAGAAGAGTAAAGCCTTACAAATGTATGAGCCAATTCCCATTGTCGAAACTTCAGAAGTCTTAAAAATTAAAAAATTTGGGAATGTAATGAAACGAATGAAGGTGGAAATTACAAATGATGAAGCCCAAACTATTTTAGATGGTTTTTGTGCAATAGCACCAGATGCAACACTTAACAAACACAGGTAGTTGCTAACAAATAATATACTTTTATTGTTAATTGTTTTGATAGAAAGGGTCGGAGAAAAGTGACAGGTGTCCAAGAAGCGGTACTACCGGATGTTTTATGGATTGTGATGAAATGGGCAAATGGATCGCAAATTTTGTTAAATTTACCAATTACACAGCCAATAAATGTTTGCTGCAGCTCCACATTTTCTGTTATATCAACCGGTAATTTTTTAAAAATTGCAGCTGAAACGGCAAAAAATAAAACTTTATGGCATTCAGAACGTCAGTTCAGAATGACAGGAAATAGGTGTTATAATTTACCACTTATAACAAAAATTACTGGGAAATGGCGTCCAAAAAATATTTCAGGTCAAAAAGCTGGTCATTAAAAAAGTAATTTCTTGTCTTCTTAAAACTTTGTAAAGTCCATATTATTTTAGCAAATATGTACGTCATGGAAAAGAAAGCGAAGGAGAAGCACGAAATAGGTACAGTGAAAATACGGGTTCTGAAGTATTTGAAACAGGACTTACTATTTCGGAAAAACACCTTATATGGCGTTTAGCTCTGATGGAATTGTTATGGAGAATGGTCATCCTATTAAATTGTAGGAAATCAAATGCCTCTTTCTTGGTATATTGCATCATTTCTAGTCAAGTATTTTAAGGTTTTAAATTGATATATATTTAGGGAAAACCAAGAGTATTGCTGAAACAATTCCTGATTGTAAGTATCTTGAAATGGAAGAGACAGGTAAGTTCACATTGAAGAAGCGCCATCAGTTCTATGCCCAAATACAGTTCAGCATGGTTGTTTTAAATCTCACTGAGTGCGATTTTGTATTGGGTGTATGAATATGACTCCGACCTTTTTTGTGAAAATAAAACACATTAATAAAATAATACAAAACTCAAAATCAACTCCCATATACTAATAAATACAAAATTGTGATTACATATGTTTCGGGAATATTCCCATCATCAGATCTTTAAATTGTAACAATTAATTATTTGGTTTTTATATAATTCAATTCTTATCAAAAAGTTAATATTAATTAATTTTTGAAATAAAATAAAAATTGTAAAATATTTAAAAAAAATAAAAGATAAATTGAGAGAAATTCTATAAGTCAAATTTTAAATTTTTGAAAAATTTAAAATTGAAATCTGTCATTTCGTTTATTAAGTTGTAATTTGATTTTTTAAAAGATCTGATATAAAATTGGTCTATTAAGTCTAAATTTATGTTTCTGTTTTGAATATATAAAATTGAAAATTTATCAAAATTATGATTATAGGTGATGATATGTTTAGCAAAATTTGATTTATTTAAATTTAAACTTGAGATACATTTTAGATGTTCTTTTTTGCGAATATTGAAATTTCTAATAGTTTTGCCAACATAAAACATTCCACAAGTACAAGATAATTTATATATACCACTTTTTTCTAAATTTGAAATTAAATCTTTATTTGATGTTAAAATTTTATTATTTAATGATGGATTAAAAACTATATTTATGTTATAAGGTTTAAGAATTTTCTTAACAAATAATGAAATTTGTCCTAAATATGGTATGGAATGAAAATTATTTTTTAAATTTGAAATTTGTTCTAATTTTGTAATTGAACGTAAAAGAAATTTATATTTAAATTTATTAAAAAGTTTATCAATTAAAATTTCTGGATATTTATTAATATGAGCAATAAATTTAATAGTGTTTTAATTCAAAATTAAAATTATTCTTGTTCATTGGAATAGAAAAAAGTCGATGGAAAAAGGAATTAAATGCAGCTAATTTATAATTAAATGGATGAAATGAGTCAAAAGGTATTACTGTTGAAGTTGTTGTAGGTTTTCTATAAATTGAAAAATCAAATTTAAGGTTATTAATTTTAATGTTAATATCAAGAAAAGAAATATTATTATTGCCAATTTCTAAAGTAAATTTTATATTTTTGTGTAAAGAATTAATAAAATTTAGAAAAAAAGTCAATTTCTTTAGTTGAACCATTAAAAATACAAAATATATCATCAACATATCTTTTCCAAAAACGTATATGTTTAATAAATGAATTTTCTTTTGATAAATTTTGTTCAAATGAATCCATAAATAATTCAGCTAAAATTGGTGATAAGGGGAACCCATTGCAAGTCCTGATTTTTGTATATAAATTTTATTATTAAATTGAAAGAAATTTTGTGATAAAGTATGTTTTAAAAAAATTATTATTTGTTTTTGAATATTTGATGGTAAAATTGAATTATTTAATTTATTACTAATAATTTTGACACATTCTAATGGTGGTATAGATGGAAAAAGATTTTTAACATCAAATGAAATTAATTTATCGTTAGGTAGTAATTGAAATTTATTTAAAGAATTAATTAATTCAATTGAATTTTTAATTGAAAATTTGTAAGTAAAATTTAAATTATTTTTTAAAATATTATTTAATTTATGGTCTAAAATACAACAAGCGGTATTTATAAAAGTGACTATTGGTCTAATTGGTATATTATTTTTATGAATTTTTGGTAGTGAATATAATCGAGGAATAATTGGATTAGAAGGAATAATACATTTAGAATTTAATTTAAAGAAATTAAAAAATAATGAATTATTTTTTATAACTTTTTTGGTTTTTTGAATAAAAGATGAAAATTGTGAATATGATAATAATTTGAAATCAGGTGAATTTAAAAAATCATTGGTTTTATCAATATATGATTTTTTATTCATAATTACTAAACAGTTACCTTTATCTGCTTTTGTTAAAATTAAATCATTATTATAAAGAAATTGTTTAACTGTTGGAAAAGAAGGATATAATTTATTTGATAATATATTTTTATTGTAGAAATCAGCAATTTTAGTTGAAATTAAAGGAAAATCATTAAATGGTAATAAGTTTAAAATATTTTCAACTGAAGAAATAAATTCAAGTTTTTTACTATTTGTAAATGAAGAATGTGGGGCAAAACCAATACCTTTATTTAATAAATTTTGAATTTTATTAGGAATATTAATTGAAAATAAATTTAAAAAATTATCATGAAATTTAAATGTATTTTTAGAATTAAAATTATTTTCAAAATTGTGTTTTTTATTTTTTAAAAAAGATAACTTTTTCTTCATATTAAGAAAGACAGAATTACCGATTCTCTCAACTGTATCTCTTACCTCACAATCAAATATGTCCCAAATATAGGGATGTAAAATAGAAATTAAATCAGTATGAAGAAACCAAATTTTAGTTTGAATGATGTCTCTTTTCTTATAAGCTTCATTTGTTTCTTCTTTAAGCCAGGTCTTAATTGCTATTTTATCTGCTTTTGATAAAGCTTGATTTTTGATTTTAAATTTAATGTTCATAAATTTAGGTGTTAAATTAAATTTTCTACATTGATTTTTTTTTTTTTACTCATTTCATCCATTTAATTATAAATTAGCTGCATTTAATTCCTTTTTCCATCGACTTTTTTCTATTCCAATGAACAAGAATAATTTTAATTTTGAATTAAACACTATTAAATTTAATGCTCATATTAATAAATATCCAAAAATTTTAATTGATAAACTTTTTAATAAATTTAAATATAAATTTCTTTTACGTTCAATTACAAAATTAGAACAAATTTCAAATTTAAAAAATAATTTTCATTCCATACCATATTTAGGACAAATTTCATTATTTGTTAAGAAAATTCTTAAACCTTATAACATAAATATAGTTTTTTAATCCATCATTAAATAAAAAATTTTAACATCAAATAAAGATTTAATTTCAAATTTAGAAAAAAGTGGTATATATAAATTATCTTGTACTTGTGGAATGTTTTATGTTGGCAAAACTATTAGAAATTTCAATATTCGCAAAAAAGAACATCTAAAATGTATCTCAAGTTTAAATTTAAATAAATCAAATTTTGCTAAACATATCATCACCTATAATCATAATTTTGATAAATTTTCAATTTTATATATTCAAAACAGAAACATAAATTTAGACTTAATAGAACAATTTTATATCACATCTTTTAAAAAATCAAATTGACTTATAGAATTGCTCTCAATTTATCTTTTATTTTTTAAATATTTTACAATTTTTATTTTATTTCACAATTCAATTAATATTAACTTTTTGGTAAGAATTGAATTATATAAAAACCAAATAATTAATTGTTACAATTTAAATATCTGATGATGGAAATATTCCCGAAACATATGTAATCACAATTTTGTATTTATTAGTATATGGGAGTTGATTTTGAGTTTTGTATTATTTTATTAATTAAATCCCATATTTTGAGAAAAAATGGATTCTTGGTTTTCAAATATAATAAAACACATTGGTTTGTTTAGGAAATAAAAGAATAATTTAATCAAAGTATGCTCCACCTGAAGCTACAACCTTCGCCCTTCTTTCAGGCAATTTACGGATTCCTCGCTTGAAAAAGTCTTTTGAGGCAGTCCAAGTGTCTAGCTAAATTTTAATATCTTCGTGAGAGTTAAATCGCTCTCTCGAAAGATCTGACTGCATCGTCCAGAATAATTGGTAATCCGAAGGAGCTATGTCTGGCGAATATGACGGGTGGGGTAGCACTTCCCAGTTCTGTCCATTTAAATATATGTTTTCACAACATTTGCAGTATGGGGTTTGGCGTTGTCATGTTATAAAATTATTTTGTTGCGCCTTTCCGCCCATTCTGGTCGTTTTTCTTCTATTGCTACCTTCAAACGCATTAGTTGTCTCTGGTGAACATCGCCGGTGATAGTTTCTGATGGTTTCCGTAACTCATGATACACTATATATTTCTGGTCCCAGCAAATGCAGAGCACAACCTTGGCACAATGGATATTTTTCTTTGGCTGCGATGGGCCGGCTTCACCTGGTTTCACCCAAGATTTTTTGCGTTTTGGATTCTCATAATATATCCATTTTTCATCCCCAGTGACTATTCGATGCAAAAACCTTTTCTTTCCTGTCTTAGAAGCAGCATTTCACAGATGGTTTTCCGACGTTCGATGTCTCTTTCAATTCATGTGGAACCCTGCAACAAACTTTTTGAGCCACTCACATTACTTGTAAACGTTTTGCACAGTTGATCGATCGACATTTAATGATGCTGCCAATTCTGATTGTGTTTGACAACAATCTTTAGCCAGTAATTCTTCCAGTTCAGCGTCTTCAAATTTTTTTGGGTGGTCTTCCATGTTCTTTGTCCGCAAATGCTGTTTATTTGGGATGAAACTCGACATTTTCAATGAGCTAAAATTATTCAATCGTTTGTGTTAGACTGTTTTCAATGGCTAATTCCAAGTACTTTCAAATATAAATATTACCTGGTAGATGTATGCGCGTAAATAGGTATACTAGCTAACCAACTGATGAGGTCGGAGTCATATTCACACACCCAATAGTTTATTCAACATTTTCACAATCATATATAGTAATTAATATAAAAATAGCTGTACAATATTGTACAAGACTAATTACAAAGTTACAAAATATCTATTTTAAATATATGTTACATGAAATCTGTAAAAAAGAATTGCAATCGTGCTATCATCAATATAGAATTTGTTAGATTAACAATTGCACAGGCAATTGTTAAAATATCATCTACTCTAGGCCAGAGAGAAATTGGCAATGGTTTCTTAAAGATATCAAATATTTTTATTCTTTGATTTACTCTTTCGATGTGAACTCAGGCGTTTGCAATTTTCTGGTTTACTAAAGCATCACATCTTAACAATTGTTTTTGTTGCCTTTAAAAGAGTGGTTGTATAACTTTTACACATTCAGTTTCCGCCATTTTTTGTATTAAAAAACCCTTATTCACCATTATTTCGTCTCTAAACATCAATAATTTTTCTAATAAATCACTCTGTTCAAAAACTGATTCATCAGAATATCTACCGCCGTATCCTTTACTTATATAGACGACTAACCCTCCAGGAGTGACAGCGGTCATAAATTTAATTGTGTGACCTTTCTTATAATTTGAGTATGTCATGAGCCTACTCTTTAAACATTTTGCTCTTTGTACGGGAATTTCAGTGCAATAAATAACTATTCTAACTTTTTGAAAGTTTTCAAAGCAAGTAGAAATATTGAGTACAATTTTATCAATAGGGGGTATATAAATTGTTTCATGAAATATATTACGACAAGTTGAGTCTGTAACATTTTCAAATAAAATTGCTAAGACAGCGTATGAAAAGCCATGTTTCATTTTCATAAAACACAACAAACTGCAATCTACCCAACTTGTGTTTGTTTGAAAATTTGCCTCAAATTCGATCCCACACTAACACTATGTAAGCAAACAGTTGATAATTAGATATTCCCGTCATAGTATTCAACAGTTCATCATTTCTTATTTTATTAGAAAAACACTCAAATAAGTCTTCACTTAAAACTTGAGTGGCCTGATCACGGCATGTCACAAATTTTTAATTTAAGGGCAATGACAGAGTACATAATGCAGTCTGGAACATTACCAAACAATAAATAGGTACATAAATAAAATAAAATATAATTTGTACTTGTGAGATATTCTGACTGATTTTGCTGTAAGTCAGTTGTTCCGATAGTAACTGCTTCATTCTTATCTATGTCCTCATTTTTACCTATTCTATTTGTCAATGTGAGACATCTCTGTGATTTTTTTATTTCACAATTGTATACTGTTCTTTCAGGTAAATGTTGGGATGACAAAGCAGTGGATTTCAATCGTGGTCTTTTAGTTGGTATCCCGAGAATAAATTCTGCAGAATTAAAAGTGGGTACTTCGCAACAAATGCGTTTACGAACCTAGAAGAATGTAGTATTCTCTGCAAAAGTGCAATGAGCACGCTTTCAAAAATTTTGTAGCTGGTTTTCCCATTTTTAATTTTATCATCCATGCATTATGTTTATCGATTTTTTCTTTCAAACTAAACCTGGATTCAGGTACGATTGAAACATCCAGCTTTATTTTAGGCTAATGTATTTACACGTTAGTAATGTAAATGAATGATTGTTTTTTTTGAGGAAATGAATGCAATGGTATTTCCTAATTTCTCCCTTTTTTGCTATGGCAGCCAAACGCACAACAATTTATATTGTTAACACTCATATCTTTCGAAAATTCAGTTGTACGCGAGTTTGAGCAAATGCTTACCAGATGTTGCTTCAGAATTCTGCATTTGCCTATAAAGTACTCGATATGTATAGGCAAAATAACGTTATCGGATAGATTTATTTAGGAGATAATTTTGAAATGTCTTTTGACGAAAACATATTCACCCAACAAGTTATCGGCTAGTAGAGTATGGGATATATAATTTCGAGGAGTTGGTAACACAATTGTGACGTAATTATTGTATGAGATATGTTACATTTGAAAAAATAGACACTAAATATCCATAAGATAAAGAAAGATGCAACATTAACGTATTGAAAATTTCTAATGAGAATTTTATAACCATATTATACTAACAATTATGCCCAATTTTGTGAAATTTACCTCCTGCAAATTTTCACAAATTTGTCAAGAAACTCTTGGGGAGGTATCAATGAAAGACACTCTGTTTATCGTTCGCACAAGTGTATCTGGAATTTCTCTAATTTTGAGGTTTCTGACAAAGAAAGACGTATTTAAAAACGTAATTGCGAACTGAAAAATTTTGAAAAGAGACTTCATAACGAACTGTTGTAACAACGTTGTTTTTATCTAAAATTTGTTAAATTATTATTGTTATATCTAGTTTAACTTTTTTTTTATTAAATCAGAACAGCATATTATAAGCACATTTTTCATTAAATAGTGAAGGCAGTGTTTAATCCAAGGTGGTACAAAAGTGATGTCATATTTTAAATTGTTCGCAATTTTTGCAGGTGGCGCCAAATGTCAATGTGCTTTGCCACATCTGTGGTCCGCGCTTAGAAGGGCATAAGTCGTATTTTTATGAAAATAAGTTGTTTGGTCAGATATGTTTAAAAAAGAGCTTCTTTTAATCTGATGAAACGGTATAAATCTATTTATGCTGGAAATTGTATAAATTAAGGCTCTGAAAAACATATGATCTAAATACAAGGAATTTAGAATGTAAAGAAGACGTAAATAAACATTACCCATGAATGTTTTGTTAATAAAAACTATTACAACAGCATATGTCTACTTATTGCTTAATTTTCGCGTAAACAAATAAGTTAAAAGGGTATAAGTAACTTTGTAACCTTTTAAGCGCATTTTCAGTATAACGACTTAAAAAGTTATGTTGATATATTTCATTTCAACTGTCTGCCTGGGTAAATGTAAGCAAGCGTAAGTTAACTTATTGCTAGTTTGCTTCTTTTGGTTAGTACTGTTTTAAGGTTATGTATGTTATGCATGGTGTTGCTTGTGTAGTGCTTGTTGTGTTGTCAGTGTAATAATAATAAATAATAATTTCTGTGAAACATATATACGGTTTAAAAATAAAGAATTTAAATTAAGAAACGTTTGTTGGATAAGATACACAAAAGATTCAGTTGTAAGATATAAAAATAGTTTAAACGAAGAGGAAGAAGTTAAAGAAAGAAAGTTAAAGAAGTTAAAGTTAAGTAAAGTTCTTTAAAAAAATCAAAATATGAACAGCTTGATAATTTTCAATCTAAATGCTTTATTTAAAACACGAAGACCTATAAGTAAAAAGAAAAAATAAAATGTATTCGAAATTGTAAATCTGCTTGACGCTGAAGTTCAAGAATATTACCGAAATCTGCCAACCGACAAAAATATTACAAAGGATACAGATCTAGACGTTGATATTATATGCCATCTCTCAGAAGATAAATCTGAATAGTAATTTTAAAAACACACCAATCTATAATTTTCAAAGTTTTCCAAATATAATGTTCCTATTTTCAAAATAATATGTTTATTGACTTATTTAAGTTTAAGTTAAGAATTAGTTAGTTGACTTAAATGTTCGTGATAGTGTTTTTGTAAAAACTTAAGTATATTTGTGTTTTTTCTGCGTTAAAGTTCCGCATATCCGAACTCCCCCTAATCCGGATGTCCTTATAATCCGGACGAAATTAAAAAATGTTTATTTTATATTATGTACCTTGCAAACCGGACTAACAGTGATCGATGGGATCCTCTAATCCGCATCGAATGTCGTACATAGTTACATATTTCTCACCGTATTTAAATACCACGGGGAATCCCTCACAAAGTGAAAACGGGAAATCCCCGAATCAGTTTCAATCAACATGACTCTAAAGAGGCCACACAAAACGTTAACTCTCGGCGAAAAACAAGATACAGTGCAACCTGTCAAGTTGGACACCTCTATATATTGGACACCTGCCCTAGTTGGGCACTTTTCAGCTGGCCTGGCGCAATTACATCGTTTTAAATGCACATATTATTTAATAAGTTGGACACCTGTTTAATTTGGACATATTCTTTTAGGATTTTTGGTATTTTCACCTGTATATATTGGACACTAGAGCTCGTGCTGACTACATTATTACTGACTAGTTTGAAGATATTAGGGTTTTTCCACTGATAACACAAATTTAAAATTAACGAAATTCGTTCGGAAAAATTTCTTTAGAAGAATGACAAGATTTGTTGAAAATATTTTGCTGTATTGATTATTGACAATAAAAAAAGAGTTAACAAGAAGCTTCTAAGAATTTTTCCTTATCACTAGTCTTATCGTCGTTTTAAATTAATTCCCATATCAGTTTCCTTGACTTATAATACTCATATTACAAAAGGTGCCGGCGTCTGACAGAATCTTGGCGACCGTATGCCGTATAAAAACAATCTTAATCAGCTAAAATTTGCCAGCCTTCCGCTTAACATGTTTGATGGGCGTAGAATTAGTGATGGACAGAATCGAGTACTTTTAGGAATCGAGTAAACGATACTCGAGTACTTTGAAGAATCGAGTATTTAACTCGATTCCAGTACTCGCATGTTTAAAATTTATGTATGATCAACTAGCAGTGGGATTTTGCCCCGAATTTGGGGCAAACACGTGACTTCTCCAAACTCTATTGCAGCGATCGACAATAACAACTCGATACTGTATTCGAATAATCCCTCTACTCGTTATTGTTGGATCGTCATAATCATTCAACATTGTTGATGAAACGAACGAGCGACGTCACAAATAATGAAAAAGCGGTTCACTGTAGCTGATTTTTGCCCTTCTCATGCTGGATTTTCATAAGCAGAGTGAGTGGGTGTTCAAGTACTTACACGAACACAACAATGTTCGAGAATCGGTCTATCATTTTAGTAATTGAAATTACAGTAAGAATCGAAAGTCACGTACGTCTATGATGTACGTAGACGATTGTCGCGCGGCATCTAAAGGCGGGAACACGATCCCTAAGCTTAATGATCAGCACTAGTGCTAGACAGAATCGAGTACTAAAATATGGCGGGGAAATTATCAAAATCATCACTGAACGAGATAAATTTAGACAATAATTTGTTATTGTAATTATATTTATTTCTTATTAATGAAAATTTTACTTATTGTTAAAAATCGAATAATTTAGAAATGAAAAGCCAAACTTATGTGTTCACAGACAATAATATTTTTTATTTGTTTATTTTATCATTAGATATCTACGCCACTTTTATAAGAGTACTTGTATTTTCTAAAATATGCCCAACCAATTAGGGATGTTGTGAAATGTATTTCTGTTAACTTTGCTTTATCATAGACTTGCAGCTTGCAACAATAAAATCATCAATCGGCTTGTCTTTGTTCATAAATTATTGAATTATCATAAAATTGTCGGTAAATTGTGAGCGAAAAATAGAACTTTTATTTTAAATACGTGAAATACACAGCTTACAGCTAGTCAATTTATTCCTAATTGATTTTGCTTTAATTACTTTAAATAATTATTTTTCATTCATATAAAGGTAAGTCACAATTTAGTTACATAATTGTTCAAATACAGTCAATTTCGCTTAATTTGGAAACGTTAGCTCAAATTCAAAATCCTTATCATCCATTATTAGTCCTAATTCACTGTATTTTTTAAATACATGATCATTTGATAATTCAATAAATTTTTGTAGATCAAATAAATATTACAATATGAGACCAGGGATAAGAAAATCGGTGGTCAGAAGATAACAAAAAGGTTACATGTACATTGTGTAAAAAAAATTAAAATATCATGGTAATACAACAAATTTAAATAAACATATTAAGTCTGTACATCCGATTCAATTTAATCAAGGTACTGAGTCGAGAATCAATTATTGCATCTATTCCTGTTACCGATAAATCTGATCTTATAACAAAAGATCTTATTAATCAACAAAATATACAACAACAGCAACAAATAAAATAAAAAACTCAAAATCAATTCCCATATACTAACAAATACAAAAATTGTAATATGATTACATATGTTTCGGGAAAAATCCCATCATCAGATCTATTTAAATGTAACAATTATTTGTTTTTTTTTTAATTGTAGTGATTCTTACCAAAAATGTAAATAATTATTGAAATCGTGAAATAATAAAAAAAAATGTCAAAATATTTAAAAATAAAAGAATAAGAGAAATATTTTCTATAAATCAAATTTTAAATTTTTAAAAAATTTAAAATTGAAGTCTGTCATTTCATTTATTAAATTGTGATTTGATTTTTTGTATAAAGTAATATAAAATTGTTCTATTAAATCTAAATTTATGTTTCTATTTTGAATATATAAAATTGAAAATTTATCAAAATTATGATTATATGTGATGATATGTTTAGTAAAATTTGATTTAATTAAATTTGAACTTGAAATACATTTTAGATGTTCTTTTTTACGAATATTGAAATTTCTAATAGTTTTGCCAACATAAAACATTCTACAAGTACAAGATAATTTATATATACCACTTTTTTCTAAATTTGAAATTAAATCTTTATTTGATGTTAAAATTTTAATATTTAATGATGGATTAAAAACTATATTTATGTTATAAGGTTTAAGACTTTTCTTAACAAATAATGAAATTTGTCCTAAATATGGTATGGAATGAAATTTTTCTTTTAATAATTTTGATTAATTTAAATTAAAAAATAATCTTTTATTTTTAAATATTTTTACAATTTTTTTATTATTTCACGATTTGAATAATTATTTACATTTTTGATAAGAATCAATATTTAAAAAAAAGGATTTGTTACATCTAAATAGATCTGATGATGGGATTTTTTCCCGAAACCTATATTACAATTTTTGTATTTGTTAGTATATGGAAATTGATTTTGAGTTTTTGTATTAATTTATTAATTAAATCCCATATTTTGAGAAAACATGGATTCTTGCTTTTTAAAAAGCAACAAAGTTCAAATCAATATATATAAATATATATATATATATATATATATATATAATATATATATATATATATATATATATATATAAAAAGAAAAAGACAACTAAAACTTACACCCCAAAAAAATTATTTAACAGAATCAGAAATTAAAGAAATTGATAATTGCATTATTAAAATGGTTGCCGCAGATTATCAACCTTTGACGATTTTGGAAAACACAGGCTTTTTGGAACTTTGTAACAAATTACAACCTTTATTTAAACCACCAAGTAGATAAGTATTATCTACAAAGTTACTACCAGAAATTTATACTGAAAAGAAAATAAAAATAAGATATATGTTTAGACTCTGTTAGCAGTGTTGCAGTTACCGCTGATATGTGGCCATCTGATAGTAACAAATCATATATTACAGCTACGGTACATTTTTATATACAATAATAAACTGTTTGCACCTGTTATCACAACATGAGAAGTTTTAGAAACCCATTCTGGAAAGATCATCGCGGATGTCCTTTCAAACATTTTCGATGAGTGGAATATAAACGATAAAAATTGTCACAGTGGTTTCTGATAACGGTGCAAATATCAAAAATGTCATAAATGATCATTTACATAAACATAACCATCCCTGTGTGGCTCACACTTTAAATCCAAATGTAAAGGAGGCGCTTGAAAAAATTGAAGCAGTAAACCAAATATTAAAAAAATGTAGAAATTTAGTTGTTCATTTTAAACATAGCGCATCAGCTTCTAACAAATTAAAAGAAATCCAAACTCTAATGAACGCTCCACAATTTAAAGTCAAACAGGATGTTTCGACCAGGTGGAATTCTACTTTAACAATGATGTACAATCATTATTTACCAATATTCCCTTTGACTTAGCCGTTGGAATTATTAAGAAAAAATGGAATCTTATTGAATAATATACAACACTAGATAGATTTAAATAATTTTCTTCATGGTACTGAACTTGTTCTTAACTCAACGTATTTCCAATACAATAATACTTTCTATAAACAAATTTTGGGTAATGCAATGGGAAGTCCTTTGTCATCAATTATTGCTGAATTAGTTATGGAAGATCTTCAGGAGTCAATAATTAAAAGTTATAATTTAAAATTAGGTTTCTTTAAAAGATATGTTGATGACAGCTCATTAACATGTACACAGTCTGATATTACCCATATTTTAAACTGTTTTAATAGCTACCACCCTCGTTTAAAATTTACCCATGAAGTAGAAAAAAATCAAAAAATTACTTTCTTAGATATGACTAGCATTAAAAATCATGGTAAATTTATCACCAATTGATATACTAAACCCATACACTCTAGTAAATACTTATATTTCACATGAAAAACACCTTTAAAATATAAAATGGGCTTAATTATCTGGTTGATATAGGTATTCAGTTATCACATTATCAATTTGGAAAAAACAACAAGATAATTGACATTTTAAAATTAAATGACTATCCATCTCGTCTTATAAATCATTGTATTAAAAAAAGAATTCATCAAATTTATAATAACAATAGTAAAAGTAAAGTAAAACAAGATGAAATGCATAATAAATATATATCAATACCTTACATTGAAGCTATCACAGCTTCAATTAGTAAATATATTAAATGTAAATGTAAAAATTATTACAATATAATTAATTAACGTTTTTTCCTTTTACAATTTTATTTTTGTTGTTCGTCTTTTGTTATTATTTTTAATTTTGCATTCATATTCCCGATTAGTTGACGATAAAATTATACGATAGTATAAACCACATTAAATTTTCCCCTTTCTATTAACTACCGTCATACTGAACGGATATGTTTTTCAATTTTATTGTTCTTGTATTTTTCTATTTTTTTGTTAATCTAGTTTAACTATGATTTGTATTAAGTAAGTACAATTTTAACTGTTATTTTCATATTCATGTATATTTAATCTATTTTTTTATCTTTAGACATAATATATTATTGTATTCTTCCACTGAAGAGGCCTCAAATTTGGCGAAACGCGTTTGGTTTTTTAATAAATTGTTGTTGGAAAATATTTCATACTATTTTTTTTAATTTTTGGTCGTGAAACCCGTAAAATACTACTAATAAAACAGCTTTAAACAATGATAGAGCGGTTATCGCAAATAAAAGATCCTCTTTCAATTGCAATAATAAATTTATCGAAAGTACCGGATAATCTTAATGCTTTTGAATAGAGTGTAATAGTTGATTGCATCCCAATATTAAAACCGATTGAACTTATGACATCTGAATTATCAGGTGAAAAATATCCAACCATGTCAATAATAATTCCACTGATTAGAGGATTACAATTTTCAATTAAAAATAATACTACAAACACCGATATTGGCTTGAGTTTAAAAAGTGCCCTTCTCGAAACTATAAGTAGACAATTTTTGCCTTTAGAAACCAACAAAATTGTAGCCAAAGCAACAGTTTTGGATCCAAGAATTTAAAAACTTGCTTTTGGATTGGATGAAAATGCGAAAAATGCATAAAAGTGGGTATTCGACGATATTATACAACTAATGTCAAAACATAATTCTATTGGAACGTCGACAATGTCTAAAAATTCGATCTGGTCCTATTTTGATACAAAAGTAGCACAGAATAGAACAATAATTACACCAAGTACAACTATGACCTTAATGTTGAGGCAATATATTGAGATGCCAATTCTTCAAAGAAATAGCGACCCGTTAGAATTTCGGAAGACAAACAAGTGTCTTTCCCCAATTGTATGAACTCCATTTGAAATATTTGTCTATTCCAGTTACGTCGGTACCTTCCGAAAGGGTATTTTCTAAAGCAGGCCTACTAACAAAACTAACATTCGGAGAAACCGTCGATCTCGTAAAAACTTAGACGAAATCATATTTGTAAACAATGCTTTCTAATTATGTTGCTTCTATAACTTTTAGTTTTAGTTATGTGAATCCATCGTCGGTGCAACTACACCCCAAATAATTTCGACTATCCGCCATCACCAGTTCAATCACTAAAAATTTAAATGTACATATGTATTAAAGAATGTTTTTTGATTAAAACAAATATTCTTACTTGGATTTTTTTGTGAAAATAAAATTACAAACTTCGAATTATATTACATTGTATTTTTTAATACCTAAAATGGCGGTGATAAACAATGTTTGAATATGTTAATTTAAATAAAAATGAAAGCATACCTATACAATAAATTATTTTCCCAAAAATTAAAACAATCCACGAAATTATAGAAATCCCGCTTGAAACTGTATAAATATTTTTGTACAATTTTGTTTCTTTATTTCCAACATCCAGTTTGGATTGCTTTAACAGATAAAACTAAAAATTACGAATTACAATCTGCGATTATGATAAAAAAGATTGTTGACACGGATGTGCCCTTTTTGAGTTGCGTAGAATCATACTGTCAATCGAATTGAATACTCTATTCAACCCATCACTAATCGGTTGTGAAAAGTACTCGAATACTGAAATCAACAATAATCGTAAATACTCGAGTATACTCGAGTACTTTTAAGAATCGAGTACATCGATTCTAACAAGGAAACATTCTCAGGTGTCTTCCTCCGATTTTAATGAAATTTGGATATGTTATTTTCCATCGAATTCTAAGAGATGCATGTTTTTTTTATCGGCGGAAAAACATATCTAGGGGGTGAAATCGCTACTCAAAGTTAAAGCTCAAACGGGGTACTGTTTAAATTTCGCATACTTCCAGTTAAAATATTGAAACGGCACAAACGGCATTATTCTCAGGGTGAAAAACTATGTAAAAGTCCATTGTTTGTATATATAAATTTTAATTAATATAATTAATAATTGAAAGTAAGAAAATTGCCATAAGTCAAAAACTATTCATCGGATTTTGACGAAACTAATGTCATTCGAAACAAAACAAAAAAGTAGAAGAAACCTGTTTTTGGATTTTTTCGAAAAATTACGTTTAGGGGGTAACCACCCCTCAACCATATTGAATGGATCAGAAAAAAATTTTACAATTCTAATTATCTTTATGTTTTTATTCATAAATCGTGCTTTTCCATCAATTTTCAACAGATAACAATCGTATTTTCTTCATACGTTGCATACCTATTCAATTTGCATGTTGGACATTTTTGTTTATATGAATATACATACTAAAATAATTATTATTTTGCCATATATTCTTTCTGGATCTAAAACTTATTCATTTTCCTCTATTGACATCAAATTATTCATATTTTATATGTTAATAAGGTTTAATTAAATTACCTTGCAATAAGCAAATAACGTATACAAAGAAATACACTGTGTAACATGCAACCACTAATACGCGAGCTTTCCCAAGCGGCCACCATAATAGCACCACCGTCGCAACACCCTGTACGACCAGGAACCACCCCCTCTCAGTCACCGTCTCCCACTCAGCGGAACCCCCGACCAATTAGATGGAACGACCCTGAATATAAGCACACTCACCGTCCAGAAAAGATCAGACTGACTAGATCACCACTTGACTTAGGATATGCTCCCGTGAGGACGTTTTTCTAGCTCCAAGAGTTCTTCTCAGCCTTAGCTTCCCGTCTGCTCCCGTGGGGACGGATATTAATCGAAGGCATATCTTAGTAGGATTGTAAAGTGTTATTGAAAAATTTAAGAAATTCTTTCTGAATCATCAGTTGCGAGCGTTCTTGTGTTCTGTCACCAACCCCGAAACAACTGATATTAGTCAAAGTTTATAATATAGTAGGAGATGATACTATTTTGTTATTGAAAAAAATGTGGCGCAAAATGCGCTTGGATTTATAGTAAATAAATAAATAGTAAAACAGACATAAGGGTTAAAATTTGCAAAATTTTTATAAAACTAGTAATAGCCATTGTACTCTCACGAAATCAATTATTGTTGAAAAATATAACTTTCACGAATTTTATGGAAAAACTCTATAAGGGGTGAAGTGACATTAAAAATATAAATAATTGAGCTTTGATAGTGATAACAAATAAGTTTTATAATAATTCTTGAAAAAATATATTCGAGAGTTATAATATAATAATAATTATTGTAGTATCTATACTCGAATAAAAAATTACGTTAAGCATGAAAATTAAAAGCGTAGGAAACAAAGAAGAAAATATTATTTTGTGCCCCAACTACTGAAAATTGATAAAAAGCCCTATATATCAATTAAAACATGAAAATAATAAGAATATTGAAGTTTTTTTCTGATACGTATAGATATACTTGACTTTTAGGGGTAAACGTGATATTTCGAAAAAATCCAAAAACAGGTTTCTCCTACTTTTTTGTCTTCTTTCAAATGACATTAGCTTCGACAAAATCCGATGAATAGTTTTTGACTTATAGCAATTTTCTTACTTTCAACCCTGATAACTTCTACCCTAATTAAAATTTGTATATGCAAACAATGAACTTCTACATTATTTTTCACCCTGAGAATAATGAAGTTTGTGCCGTTTCAATATTTTAAACTGGAAGTATGCGAAACTTAAAAAGTACCCCGTTTGAGCCTAAACTTTGAGTAGCGATTTCACCCCCTAGATATGTTTTTCCGCCGATAAAAAAAAGATGCATTTCTTAGAATTCAATGGAGAATAACATATTCAAATTTTATTAAAATCAGAGGTGGACACCTGGGAATGTTTCCTTGTAAGTACTCAATTCTGCCCATGACTACTTAGAATATGAGTCGATCATTAATTAGTCCTTTGATTATACATGTGTGAAGATTTAACGTTGATTATATATAAGCACCATGAGTTCAAAGAGAAAATCTTTGGTTGAATTGACAATTGAAAAGAAAAAGTTCGTTATAGATTTCATTAAGAAAGGTGGTAGTTTAAGAAAAGCTGCCGACCAGTTTGGAAATTCCCAATCAACTGTTGGCAAAATTAAGAAGAATAAAGATGAAATCTTGGAAGCATACGAAGAGAACTGTAGCGTCGAAGGGAAACGAAAAAATTTGCAAAACCGGTAACGAAGCAGTGAATCAAAAAGTTTATGATTTTTTTGTTTAATGGTGGTAGTAAGCACCTTCCAGTTGGCTGTCTGATGTTGATAGACAAATGCGTAGGACTGGTAGAAAAATTGTGATTATACAAGATAATGCTATAAGTCACAAGACTACGAAAACGTTCGAAAATATAAAACTTGTTTATTTACCACCAAATCTAACATCGGAAATTCAGCCATTAGATCAAGGTGTGATTCAAGCTGTGAAGGTTTTATTATCGCAAAAGATTACTCAAGTGCTTAGTTGCTAAGGTTGAAATTTCGGACTACCAAAAAGAATTTCTCCACTCAATCACGGTTTTTGGATGCGATTCGATGGATCAACGAAGCGTGGCAAGATGTACCTACATGAACAATTGTTAATTGTTTACGACGAGCCGGTTATAGCGTTCCAGAAGCAAGTGAATAGGATCATAATGAAGACCTGAGTGTTTGAAGAAATGAGCACCTCCGATGCTAACTTTGACGTACATGAGCATATCTTCAATACTCATGAGGACGCTCTTGACCGTGTTTTACAACCCGACGAACACGAAGAATCTATAGATAAGTGCGAGAATGTAGCCGAGAAACCCACAACCGTTAAAGAAGCCTTGAATGGTATAAATACTGCCATAAAAAATCTAACTGAGAATCCACGCGAACTTCTAGAAGATTTATTCAAAATTCAAAACAAATTTGAAAACAAGGTTTTCCTAAAAATTGTATCAAAACAAACTAAAATAAGTGATTTTTTTAAAGAAAGATGATGTTTAAATAGTGATACACATATTCATAATAAAATTGTAATTCGAAAGTTCATTTCAATAAATATTATTACTATTAACATAATTTATTCTACCTTATACATTTATTTCCAAGTACCTACTGTAGGTTTACAGGTGATAGTTCAAAAAATGAGAAATTCTTCATAAGTTGGACACCTGTCTAAATTGGACAGTTTTTGATGGCACGGCGAGTGTCCAACTTAGACAGGTTTCACTGTATATTGCAAAAATTGAATAGTGGTGTCAGCGGTAAAGTGCTAGCTGAGAAATATGGTGTCGGTACATCTACATTTTCCGATATTAAAAAGAATAAGAAAATAATAAGAAATAATAAATAATAACCGCTGTTTTTCCATTAAACGGTAATTTATTTATTCTCAGTTACATTGCAAGTTGTGTCTCAACACCAATGCGGAAAATTCTTCGTAAACCAGAATATCAGGAAATGGAGACAGAACTGTACAAATGATTTCAATCGCAGCAAGAAAGACATGCGACTGTCACAACAAAGATTTTAAGAGAAAAGGCTATTCAAGTTTACTCTGAATGTATTAACAACAATCAATTTATTGCAAACAACTTTTTCTACAAAAATTCACAGTAAAAGTGACTGAGTTGAAGCTGTTGCCATCACAAATATGCCATGCAGATGAATCTGCATTATATTGGAAACTACTAGCTAATCGGACGTTCGTGCAGTCTAGCGAAACAACAGCTCCAGGGCGTAAAACTTCGAAAGAGAGAGTAACCTTTCTTGCCTGTACAAACGGCGATGGTTCACATACAGCTAAAATGATCGTCATTGGAAAAGGAAGAAATCCCAGGGCTTCTAAGAATCGTGCTAGCCTTCCAGTAGAATACTATTCAACAAAAAACGCCTGGATGGCATCGGCTCTGTTTCGTAAAATGATTTTATGAGTCATTTGTTGCACAAGTAAGAAAATTTCAAACAGATAATAATCTTAATCTCCTAGCCACGCATCAGAGATACGGCATTTCTGCCACCCAATTGCACCCCACTAATACAACCAATGGATCAAAATGCAATACGTTTAATCAAAGTGTATTACCGAAAGAGCTTTTTCATTCACGTTTTATCTTTGGAGGAAGATGACATATCAAGGGCTCTTAAGAACATCGATTTGAAGGATGCCGTGTTTTTGCTTGCGAATTCCAGCGAAAAATTGTCTCCTAATGCTATAAAAAAATGTTGGAAGAATATATTTATTTACTCAGAAGCACAATCATCCTGTTGATGTCGAAACAAATTCAGAAATTGAATGGGATTCAGATGATGACATTTCATTGGCGATTCTCAAAGATAAATATGCTGTCAGTAGATGAAGATGGGCAAGAATTTGCTGAAATTGGAAATTTGTTGAAACAAATTAACGCTGATAATCATCAACCTACAGAATCAGAACTTACTGAATGGATTGTTGGAGATGGAGACTATTTATCATTGGATATTGACGACAGTTCCTTAGAGGAAGACATTGCCAGTGATGTGCTGAAAATTAAACACGAAGATGCTATTGGAAGCTTCAGTACCTGCATACAATGAGTAGAAAAAACGGGGTAGAATTAAATAGTTTGATCATTCTCAGAATGTTACGGCAACGCGCAATGGAGGCTATACCAAGGTGCATTCGCCAAACAAAAATTTCTGATTTTTTCAATTAACTCTAAACTTAAATTCAATTTTAATACAATTTATTTTTTCATACCTCAAAGGATATCGTGTTTAGTTTTCCTTATAAGCATACCTATGTAATATTCTTTATTCTATGTACTTAAATGTTTCACCATCTATTGCACCTTCCATAATGACTTTTATTTTGTTCCATTAATCCGGATGATTCAGTAACCCTAGTTTGAGTTAGTTTCAATTGACACGGATTAGCGCATCTTTACTGTGAATGGAATTAAAAAACTAATATGTAGACTTCTTTCCGTTTAAGCGCAGTAACGTAATAATCAAACAAAATTAAAATATACTTATGTTCTTTTTACCATTTTTATTTTGAATCATCTGTTTGGTCAAAAGGACATGAGTCAATCAATTCATAAAAAAATGCTGATGTCAATAACTGTGTGTGATCTGTATAAAAAAATGGGTAAATCTGTCTTAATTTACATTATAATATGTTCTTTTCATCAATGTTGGTTCTCTCTGAGGACAACAATAATATTCTAAAATTTCACCAGCCATTTTCCATAATTATCGAAATTACACTTAAGATATGCACTGCAGATATATATAATGAATTAGTTGTCAACAAGCCATGTAACGATACACACCTCAAGATCGTGGATTTATTGTTACTGCTTATTTGACAAATTTTAAGTCTGCTATTCACGTGAATTTCGTCGTCGTTTTCCGTGTCTTCGTGTTCCTCGTACAAACTGGGTCCACTTCAGATGTCGCAAGAATCGGTGCGCGCTCAAACGAGAACATCGCTACTGCTGCCAACGACGTCAGAGAAAATCCACAAGCATCAACGAGACGACAACGCACACAATTAGGTATCAGCAGACGTTTCTTTACAACGAATTTTAATGAAAGATTTGAAAATGTTCCTCTACAAAGTGCAAATTGTTCACGAATTGCAGCCTGCTGACCGTAGGACAAGGTTAACTCTCTGCCAAACTCATTTAGAACTTGGTGCAAGAAGAGAATGATTTCGTATCGAAAATCATAAGGACCGATGAAGCCCATTTCCACTTAAGTGGTAATGTAAGTGGTTATATAAGTAAAATTTGCGTTTCTTGGACAGAAAGAACCCACATGTGATGCAAGAAGATCCATTGCATCCCCTCAAGGTGACTGTTTGGTGTGGCATTTGCAGTGAAAAAGTGATTGGTCCTTATTATTTTTTTGAAGACACCGATGATGCCGCCGTAACCGTAAATGGCGAACGTTGCAGTCTGATGCTAAACGAAATTTTTTTTCCGCAAGTTACTGCAGGACGGAGTAACCGCTCACACCGCTCGGGCGACTATGGAGATTTTGAGATACCAATTTCCAAGTCGAGTGATCTCCCGTTTTGGAGATTTGAACAGGCCGTCCAGATCGCCTGATCTAACAGCACCAGACTTCTTTTCCTTTGAGGCCTTTTAAAATTTCACGTTTACCACAACAAACCACGAAGCTTGCAAGACTTAAACGCTGACATTGAAGAAGAAATCGCCAATTTGGAGTCAGATGTTTTGCGAGCAACAATTTAAAATGCCGTAAAACAAACGCAATTATGCATTAACTCGGGAGGTGGCCATTTGAGCGATATAATTTTTTCCACGTAATATAACCAATAATATGTTTTCAAATAAATTTTTGATGAAAACAGAGCTCTTTTTTTTCATATATAATAAAAATGACAGCCAATTCAAACTATGACATTACTTTTGCATAAGTAAGTATTTTCTTTCGAAATATAAATTTGGGTATGTTTTCATATAATTGTACACTATTAATTCACTAAAATTATTGTAGAATTTAAAATTTAATAATTATATATGAAAATGGTGGATAGAGAAAATAAAAAAAAGGAAAAAAACAACTAATTTCGATGAAAAGGAGGTGTAAATATTAGTCGAAATAATATCAAAACATATATAGGGTGCGGTACAGAAAACGGAAAGGACTTTTAAAACGCTGTAGAGCCTTCTCTATGTGAGTTAAGCTAAGGTTTCCTAGGAAGCGGTACGGTCATATTGAGGCCGTATTAAGACGTTGGATGACGTCATAATGGCGCCGAGTAGAGAGACGGCGTACGTGACGATTCTCTAGTTGTAAAGTAAGGGGATGTTGAACGTTCTTTGTCCAAATCGTCTTATTTCAGTATTTTCAACCAAAGATGAATGAATTTGATCTTGCTGTTCTAATTTGTTTAGAAGAGGAAAATTCTGAAAATGAATTTGAAAGAGAAAATGAATCGGAAATGTTTAAAAATCGTTTAGAAGGTCTATATAATATTTTAGTGTGTCGTCATTTACAAAACAATGAAAATAAATTTCGGAAATACTTTAGGTTAACGCCTGTTTTGTTTGAATATGTGTTAAATTATATAAAGGATGATATTACGACAAACCCATCAAATCGGGTTCGAAATCCGTTACCTCTTGAGCACAAATAATTAGAAATAATTAAGTTTTTAATTCTTATTAATTATTTACACAAATTATATTTCAAATTAGCAAAATTATCAAGTTAATTGTATTTAGAATTATAAGGCAAATAAGTCATATTTTGCGAACTCTGTAGTATCATAAATATTATTTTTTATAATTTTTATTAATATTTAATAGTAATTATCGTATTTTTATAGAATTTTTCGCTTCATGGATTAACTTGGATCGCCACTGTTTTAGAATTATATTTTTAAGTACATAAATATTGCAGATTTTGTTTAGAAAACGGTGGCCGCACGCCGTAAAAAACCGCCGACGAATAGTCCCTTCATGATAATGTCCACCGTCAGAAATGTGACGGTAGCGCTTCATTACGTTACGGTGGGCTCTACCGCTCCATTGGAAACCACTTGCATTAGAAAGCATACTCACAGTAATCGGTGACGTCACTACCCCACTTTGACGGCCGCTATATGACGGTGACCGCTTCCTAGGAAACCATAGCTTTAGTGGGTAACAAGTGTGATATTGCGTTTACTTTTTGACACTGGAGATATTAACCGTAAAACTACTTCTTCGGGTTTATTACTATGTTTTGAATGGCCCTTCGTGTTGATTTCCGCAATTAGTTTCCGAGTTAAATGTATAATAACTACGTGCATCAACCTCTGGGGCACCCTGTAGAAGTAATCGAAAATAAATATTTGAAACGGGCCGAATCTAAGAACCGGCCTAATAACTTTCCCGACACATTCCGGATAGTTAATCATGAATTAGAAAAATATATTAAAGACAAGTATCAGAAGTCGACAATTAATGCAAGAGTCCAAGTTTTAAAAAAAAAACTAACTTACTATAAAAATCAAAATCGGGAATCAAGAGCCGTGACTATCTCACCACCACTGAAAAATTCAATGAGGAACCAGCACCCTCGTCAACCAAAACTCTGTTCACTGATCGGTGATTCCATACACACTTTTCAGTTCAACTTTTCTTATAAACTCGATACACGATTCAATTGCGAAATTTTGACAGAACCACAGAACTGTCATTTCAAAATTTTGCAATTGAATTTTCTATGGCAACCGATCCCTTATAGGAGGCGCCAAATTTGAATTAGTTGACTACACTGTTTTGCCAATTTTGTGCCCTTATTTAAAAAAGAAAAGAACATTGCACATGATGGATATTGTTCCGCCCTTTCGATTGGTGATATCAAATTAATGTTATCTTAAATTTTTTTCAATCAGCCCCCTCCCCCTTCTGCCCCCGTGGACCGATTGGCACCAAAAACTAATCAACTCGAACGGCC
>JAJEOX010000154.1:0-20000 GCA_020740385.1 Mylabris phalerata | reverse complement strand
TTGTCTTTAATATATTTTTCTAATTCATGATTAACTATCCAGACTGTGTCGGGGAAGTTATTAGGCCGCTTTTTAAATTCGGCCACTTTCAAATTTTTTACGTTTTTTCTAGTCAAAATTGAGTAATTATCGTCCATTTTGTAGATTAAAATTGTTAAAGTCGATTTTAACCTATCAGGTATTTTAGAATATTTGAAAGATATCAACAGGGCCTTGAAAGAAGGCGAAGAGCTTTTGAAGGCAGGATATGTAATGTCCTGTTATTTAAAAAACAGCGACGATTTAAATATATTGTCCATCGTTTTACAAACCAGCAATTTAAGTGGTCTAAAACATGAAGTTGAATTGTGATTGCATAATGCACCATTTGATTGGAAATGTGTCTGCAGATATAAAGCAGGACAAAGTGGATTCTGCAAACATGGCCACTTTACTATATGTTAATCGGTAACATTTAGTAAGATGGAAGAAGTAATCTGTAATTTATGAAGTGTTTCTAGTAATGAAGAATTGGAACTGTCCACTTGTACCAATTCTAGGCAGCATTGGGGTAAATCAAAATCCAAAAGATCGTGCATGGGCTCACAAAAATTGGCAACCACAAAACATTCCGGCTACAGAATATCTGTATAATCTGCAGAATTATTCAAAAATATCGGTATGTTATAGATTTAATTCTGAAATAACTTATTAAAATATTTAAAAAACTTACCTATTTGTCCAAAAGTAAAAAGATTTTTAAGAATCGATATTTCATTTTTCAGGTTCAACATCAGCTTTAGAGAGGTTCTTGCAAAATGCACAAGTAATAAAAGGTAGTATTATTTTTATATTTCAACAACATATCTCATTGTATAAAATCTTCAATATAATAAATTCACTGAATATTATTTAGATTTCTATTGTTTATTTATAGGTAAACCATTATTTTTTTGTTTGTAACTACAAATTACAACAACATTCATTTATTTATAGTTCATGTAGGTACCATGGCAATATTGCATAACATAGCCCCAAGTTTCTCGTTTCTGATTATACTGATTAGACATTGAAAATATCGACATTACTCATGTTAAGAGTGAAATTTTTACCAACGTAATTGTGATTATTAATTAAAATTAAAAATTAGTTCAACTACTTTCATTCAATCTGACAATACTGCAATACTGAAAAAGAAATCGGTAACTTCCCTTTTACCAAGTCTACAGGAATTCTATGTACGGAGAACATTGTAGATTTTTATAAAATATAATAATTTATATTTTCAAAAATAAATTGCAAAAATTTATCACTGTTAACGGACTTAAACAACTAGACTTGAATTTTAACTTTCCATTATTAATAAAAGTCTAATTTTTCGACTTGGAAATTAATTTCCCCAATTGTTGGGTAATATATGTGGCAACATGGACAGCTTGTCTAATATTGCCATAGATAATATAGATACCCCACTTCCTCACCCAGACAAGTCCTCAGTTTTACGTCAGATGACAGTAGAAACTCAGGCAGTTAATTGTAGTACAATTTCTATCCCGAAGCATCAGAAATTCATTATTGTGTAACATAAATTAAAGGATACACTCACGAATGTATAAAAAAATCGGAAAATTGTCGTTTTTAAATAGGAAAATTTGATAAACAAAGTCAATGCGTTTGAGATTTCGAGCGAATGTCAACATTGTCACGTGGCAAACGCACATTTGACCGTGTCCATAGGCGTAGTTAATAATTTTTCCACCTTAATTCTTATGAATTTTACTAATACTCCCTCATTTATTTTAAAAAACAGGCAAATAATTTTTATCAAGTTTTCTTATTCGAACGACAATTTTTCAATTTTTTAATGGAAATTAATACAATTTTGAATGTATTTTTTGGATTTATATATGCTACGCCTATGAATCCTTGAGAGTGCGGGATAGAAGATAGATAGAGATACACAATTTTCTTTGTTGCCAAATAGTGCAAACATGGTGACGTCATGGCTCCCTGTAGGGAGCCAAACGCCTCTCTTTAGTTATTACTTGAGTTGATGGCTAAATTGCACTTACTTTGATGGCTTTAGGGAAAAAACAATGCAGGGGAAATTGTTCATTTGCTGTTTTTCCACAAAACATATCTATCTAAAATGAGAAAATTGAAAATTTAAGGTTAATCTAAAGAGTTTAATTAAAACATTCAAATATACTTACAGATTCTTTCGAAGATCGTAAAAACGAAAATAAATCACTTCAAAATGTTTCTATGAAATTGCACACACGCACACAATACATAGAATAATTCAAATCTGAATTTCGAATAAGATCTAGTCGTGTTTTTTGAAAAAATTATTCATAAAATAATTTGATAATAAACAACAAATTTGCAATGGTTCGATTTACTAATAAAAATGGCGGGGTTGTTTTTGTTTTAAAAACTTTGTTTACTTAATTTCAATTTAACAAAAAATTACAAGCGCTACTTGTGGTACTAACTGGAACTTATATTGAAGAGAGAAGATAAAAGTAGAGTGAGAAACATAGATAAATTCCGGAGAAGATAGTAACTTAAAGTCACCAATAGTGACTTTAAAAGACTTGGTTTGTGGTGCCATCTGAAGGTTTCTTGCAATAAACCACGTGACCGGCGGACTCTCACACCCATATAACTGACAGGGACCTGGAGTTACTATGACTACCGTATAAACAAGGGGTTTTTTTCAAAATTATGTTATAAGGACAATTTAATATATTTAAATTTAAACCGCGAGTGGCGCAGTGGTAAGCAAGTCGACATTCGACTGTTTGTGCGACGCGCGTGTGTGCGTGTGTGTGTGCGTGCGCGCATGTGTATGTGTGCGTGTGCGTGCCTGTCGTTTCTCCAACGATTACTCAAAGACGGTTTAACCGATTGAGTTCAAATTTGGCCAGCACAAACTCTTTGGTGGCCGTTCGAGTTGATTTGTTTTTGGTGCCAATCAGACCACGGGGATGGAAGTGGGAGGGGGTTGATAAGATAACATATAAATTCGATATCACCAGTCGAAAGAGCTTGTGCTTTTATGCCCGAAACGATACCCATCATGTGTGATGTTCTTCAAAGCAAGAAAATTTTAAGATAAATGTTTTCCAACTACTATTTATTAAACGTAAACAGCTAAAATTCAAGTTAGTTCATAGTGTAATGAGAAACTGCCTAACGCCGCAAGTATTCAGAACAAATGTCTAAGATTAATATTAAATCGAAATCGATACACACGAATAACCGAACTACACCAAGAAGCAGGTATCAACTACATTAATGACCATATAAAGGAACTGACTAACAAGTAAACCTTACGAAGTCGAAACTCCCGATTTTGATGATTTTTGATATATAAGTACTTCATTCTATTCTAAGGGATGCTTGTTTTGTCATTCGTGCCCATACGCAAGTTTAAGGGAGAAAATGGGGGTTGAAGTTACCCCTGCAAAATCAGTTTTTGGACAATATCTCTAGAACGGTTCAATATTTTTTGATGATTCAAAAATTGAAAGATAGACATTTGTGGGGGATACAACGTAGTAGAAACCAATTGTCAATATCTTGTTGGGGGTGGAAATGATAGGCACTTATGTGTCGTTTTTTACGGTTTTTGCAATTTTACACCCCATGATAAAACATACCAATATGAAATTTTTTGTAGTGGTAGAAAATTACAAAATAAAAGTTCCCTGTTCGAGGGTTTTGCATTATTTTTAATTGTTACCCCATAAATAATTTTTAAGTGTTGTAAAGTTAAGGGTGAATTTTGGCTATGTATATAATTTTTTGAAATCGCATTTATGTGGGTTTTGAAGGCATTTGAAGGACCTTTCAAATGATATATGAATGACTACCGCAAACTACCCCTTAATGAATTATGCTAATATAAATTTATGAAAAAATATTTTATTACTATTAGTGATTCTAACCATAGTAATTATTTTGTTTTGTTTGTATTATTTATATAATGATCCAGTTTTTTATTTTAATTACTATTTTTGTCAATGACAACCCCTTCTGAATTATTATAATATAAATTTATCGAAAAATATTCTATTATTCTATTTACAATGATTCTAGAAATTCCCTACATTTTATATATTTGCATATACGTAACAACTTGCTTATGGTCGGTAGTTGTTACAATAATGATAGATTTGGAAGAAATGTTCAAAGAAAAAATTTTGCTTGCACTATCCGCAGGTTACATTAACAATCGTCACGTGTACGACTTGTATGATAGGCTTTGAATGAAATATCTGTAGAAAAATCTGGTTTTTCATTCGGAAATCCACTCCGGTATCACGCATATTTGAATAATTCTGTATATATTGGGGAAGAAAACTCATTATGGACCAATGATTGTAGTTTAATTATGTTATCCCTTAAGTGAAGATTGCAAGCATATCGCCATATGGCGAAAGCTATAAGCGTCTAGAAGGTTGAATAAGTCCAGTAGATCTCTTTGATAAATTCATAAGTTGGACAGTTCTAAATAGTGGGACTATTTCATACAAGTCTTCTGCTTTCTGCCCACCCCATGCATCTAATACCAAAACAGATTTTGTGTTGGTGTTTGGGATGAACTCATTGGTAAAGCACTCTTCAAATAGTTTTTTCGTCAATTTACCAGATGTTGTTGCCATGATGTATCATAATTCAGAAGGGGTTGTAATTGTTAAAAATAGTAATTGAAATAAAAAATTTGATCATTATATAAATAATACAAACAAAATAAAATAATTACTATGAGCAGAATCACTAATAGTGATAAAATATTTTTTCATAAATTTATATTAGCATAATTCATTAAGGGGTAGTTTGAAGTAGCCATTCATATATCATTTGAAAGGTCCTTCAAATGCCTTCAAAACCCACATAGATTTGATTTCAAAAAATTATATACATAGCTAAAATTTACCCCTAACGTTACAACACTTAAGAATTTTTTATGGGGTAACAATTAAAAATAATGGAAAACCCTCGAACGGGTAACTTTTATTTTGAAATTTTCTACTACTATAAAAAATTTCGTATTGGTATGTTTTACCATGGGGTGTAAAATTGCAAAAAACCGTAAAAAAAAGGCACATAAGTGACTGTCATTTCCACCCCCAACAAGATATTGACAATTGTTTTCTACCACGTTGTAGCCCCCACAAATGTCTATCTTTCAGTTTTTGAATCATCAAAAAATATTGAACCGTTCTAGAGATATTGCCCAAAAAACTGATTTTGCAGGGGTAACTTCAACCCCCATTTTCTCCCTTAAACTTGCGTATGGGCACGAATGACAAAACACGCATCGCTTAGAATAGAATGAAGTACTTATATATCAAAAATCATCAAAATCAAGAGTTTCGACTTCGTAAGGTTTACTTGTAAGAAATTTTATTATACGCAACTTCATCACAGTGAACTTTTGTTGCCAATTAAGCAAACTAATAGGAGGAACATTAAATTCAAAATAAAACACAATCTACCATATCAAAATATGTATTTCTTTAACACATAAGAACCTGCCAACAAACAATGTAAATAGATAGAATAAATTAGGTATATAGTACTATTTTATTTAATAACTTACTATGATACAAAACAGGTTTTTTGAAACATTTTTTTCTGTAAGAATAAGATAAGAACTACACACGAATAAACGACTTAAGCAGAAGTGAAAACTTTATTGTTTTAAGAAATAATTGAGATATTTAAAAACAATTTATGAATAAAGCCACCACGCGAGGAGACATAATGTAAATGTAAATGTTATAAATATACACTAGTATGTAATGATTATTATACCAATAAATGCTTTTTGAAATTGAAATTGAATTGAGACGGTCAGTCTTGGGTTCGAATCCCAAGTCAACATTTATTGTAGGTAAGAAACAAGTAGTGTGGAAAGTTACTTTGCCGCACTAGTTGCGAAAAGTTGGATTTTCCGCACTAGTGCGGGAAAGTGCCACTTTCGACACTAGTTTAACTTATGGAAAATTAGACATTCCGCACTGTCGTAAAAAAAAAAATAATCAATCAAATTCAATCGTTGTGTATTTTAATCTTATCGACACTGTAGACGTGTAGATAATTTTTATTTATTTATTTATTAGCAGATTAACAGTTATGGTTAGATAACTGAGATACATATGTACATAGTATAAGTTATACAGTATGTCTCATAAATATCGCTCATAATGTTGGGCGTAGATAGATAATTAAATTCTAGAATGAAAATCTTATACCATTTTGTTACCTAAAGTGCAGACAATTAGTTATTGATTTAACAAAATAGCTAATCAGAAGCGTCCGTACTTCCAATGGTTGCTGCGACAACTTAATCATTGTTCCGCTTCGTATTCCCACTTCCCCTACACTCTTTTGAATACCATAGTACACATCTTATTGGCTATTTTATTTAATTAATAACTAATCAGCTGTGCGTCAGATAAAAAGTGATACAGAATTTAGAATTTTATTAGAATTTAATATAGAATTTAACCTTATATCTATTCTCAAAACTTTGTGCGATACTTATGACTCATAAGTTATGAGACATCCGGTATAGGTAATTATTCTTTCTCATTGTGTAGTAAATTTCGGGGTCCCGTAGCAAATAACATATTTTCAAAGAATTTTTTTGTAATTTTGATAAGATATTATGTATTTAACGGTTGATTGTGTAAGTTCAATATGAAGTTGTTCATTTCACACATACCGTAGTGCATCAGTTATTATTCATATTTTATTTTGGAAGAACTGGTGTTTTTCGCATATGCAAAAAGTAGTCTTATTAATGTATATCACTTTAATTCGCAGACTTGCTCGCCTGTTCAATATTAGGTAAAGCTGTTGTATAATTGTTTGGTTAAGTTTAAAGTTTAAGTCGAGTTTCTAGGTAAATCAAATACCTAAGTATACTCCACTTTTGGTTTTCAGTGCGCAATTTATACTTTGCCCGTTTATTATTATACTATCACCACTTATTATTTTTCGTCGAGTAAAAATTTTTGCTTCACATTTATTTGCGTTGATTGGGATGCACCAGTTTTGAAAATAATAATGAATTTCGTTGAATTCGTTCTGTAATTGTCACAGCTTACTTGGAGAACATTACATTGAATTGGAAATATGTTACTCTATTGTTTACTCTAACTTTAAATTTCTGATCATGGTACGGTTAGATAACTTGGTAACGGTAGATTAAATAGTTTATATTTTAATCCATCTATCCAGTTTGTCTAAAGCTTATGCCATGTCTAAAAATAACGTTACAGTTTTATCATCAAATTTAGATTGAATTCGACAAGATTTTTCCATTTTCTTCATCCAGTTGTAATAGTGGAGGATACATATCAATCAAATCACCATAATTAAACAATCATCTAAAATGAAAATAATTCATTTAAATTTGAAAGAAATTTACTTAATTTCATAAGTTTTAGATTCAACTTACATTATCACGTCTACTTTCATTTTTGAACAATACATGATTAATAAAAAAATTCTCTGAAAATATTTTAAACTAATTATTCAGTTTTTCGCTTATAAAAAATCAATGAAGCTTACATTATTCTTTTATAAACACAAATAAATGAAATTCTTTGGTGTAGAATATTTGTACTTATTTTGAAGATTAATGTAATTACAATACCATTATTATTATTAATAATAATGGTATGAATTTATTAAATATCTTTGCTACAATTCATATAATTCTCTCATGGTTATATTCACTTTAACATTTCAATCGATTTGTATAAAAATAAAAATAAAGGTCCGTTACAAAACTTACTGATTACCAATGCTTCAAATTTTTCAAGATTCTATAATTCAAGATTCTATAATTACATTTTAATTACTCCAGTAGATATCTAACGACCCACAATTTTGAAAATTGACTTTTTAAAATTAGCTGAATGCTAACTTGATCGGTATACAGGTATACCTTGTAGTGTTATTCTACCAATCGGTCAGTTATTATTTAACGATTTTTGTGTTCAATGTTGATCATAATGCGGTGAAAACCTACAAATGAACAATAATTGGTGACTTAAAATAAACGATAAAGACTACTTACCAACTCTGAAAGTATAAAATTTAATAGAAAATCTGTTGATAATGTTAATGTTACAATTGACCGAATAAGTGGTAGTTTTGTCTTAAGCCAATCTTCTTACAAATTCAAGGATTTAAGGATAACAATTAAAGAAAATTGTAAAAAAAAGGACCAATTTGTAACATGATTAAGAATGCTCCATTACCAATTCAAGTATTAATAAAGTTGAAAAATTACATTTTTGTGCTGTCTCAACTGTTTTAAGTAAAATAATTAAGATTTTATTGGCAACAAATTAATAGAAAGTGTTAAAATTTATAGGTTATATTGAGTTGACATTTTCTAAGTAAACAGCAGAACGCAATACCATAGATAATATAGATACCCCACTTCCTCACCCAGACTATTCCTCAGTTTTATGTCGAAGAAGATTCAGATGGCGCTTGAAACGTTGTTACTAATAGTTTGAATGAAAATCAAAAACGCGGGCGATTTAAATTTTACTTAAGCGCGGGAAATTTAAATGTTATTTAAGTGCGGGAGATTTAAACGTAAATTTTTGTCCTATACTGCAAGGTATTCAAACACAAAATTATTTGAATATAAATTTATTCAATATTACAAAAAATTACATACAAAAAGATTTTGTGGTACTACCAATTACTACTATCATCATGAAAATACCCATCAAAAAACAATTAAATGCCCGATGTTAGTTAATATGTAACAGACAATTATGATAGGTGGATTTTCTTTGGATAAATAGAAAATAGAAAATACCCATCAATAAACATCCTAAAAATGTAGTACTACTTACAAATATATACAATAAAAATAAAACTTAAAAACTAACTGTAGCGGAAATTCCATATATTACAACACGAATAACAAGAGTTACTCGAGTTTGCTTGGGCCCTCGCATCACGGAGGAGGCGCTTGCAGTACCATGGAATACTGATACAACAAAGAGCCTCTACAATGCACTTTTTGACCGTTTCAAAGTGCAAAACGCAATTAATCCACGTAAAATCTACCCGTTCACTAAGAATAATTGCAAACTCCTTTCGAAGCCCCGTATCCTTTAATTTGGAGGGTAATAAATGTTCAATAAGATCTACCCCATGACCAACCGCAATAACTAACCTCTCCGATGGATAAGTTAATCTCGATTGGTCATAAAATATATAAACAAATTACAAGGAAGAGAGGCGTCGGAAATGAGAACGCTGGCGCATTGACTGCAATTATTTTAAGCCAGAATCTTACGAGCAATGCAGCCACTCACATAAGCCCATGACAGTGACTCAATATTGCCAGCGAAAGTTGCATTAGTTATTTAACTAGCAATACGAGTACTGTCGTCAAGAGATATGGTAGCGGCTGCATTCTCATTCGACGCAGCATTTGGCACTTCTTCATCTTTAAATAAACTTTGCAAAGTACTTAATAGTTCCAAATCGTCTGCTTCGCAATTGGTCCCATGCAACCTTTCGCAAAGAAATCCTTTCACAATTTGAGCTTTTAAGGAGTTTACAAATTGTGGCACTGTGGGATTGTCGTTGCAGCCACATCCCGCACGAATGGCACCAAACAAATTCTCGAGGGGGTCTTGATTTAACAGCCTGGTGCGGAGTTCGCTGAACCTACTCTGCCGAACAGTTTGCCAGACCCCCTTCATAGAACCAATGATTATTAACCATCCATCCTAAAATAAATTACCTTAAAATAAAAACGATAAATATGTATAACAACAATGAATAACCTGTGATGGGGGCTGACGTCTAGCTCCTTCAAACGTCCAACTCTGGATACATTTGAAGGCGTCGTCCCAGAACTCCAAATGGGGTGAATCCTCTTTGACAGCTGCTCCTAATTGAACAGAAAAAGATTGCTGTTAAAAATAAGAACAGTTATAGCATAGTTGTGTGGAAATTTGAAGAGATTTCACAGATTTTTTTAATAAAAACCACCGAATTCTTTTTTTAATAAAATGATTAAATCATTTAATTAAGTTATTTTAATTATTTAACTGAATTATTTGTTTAGTTGTTAAAGTGCTCAACTATAATGATCAATATGTTTTAAATATCAATAATCCGTCTCAAAACGTGGGATTTATTAATTAAATAAAAGAAAAATCTGAAAATCAACCGATTTAACATAATAAAATATAAAGGATTAAACGTATTTTCGGATAACTCCTATCAGATCCTAAATTAAATACAGTTAGATATTTGGATTATTATTATTATTATTTACTATCTCAATACAATTTAATTCAATTATTTTGTTTATAATTTTTTTAGTAAAAAATGTGTTCAAAATTTAAAAACAAAATATCTAACTGTATTCAATTTAGGATCTGATAATGAAGTTATCTCGAACTACCTATAATCTTTGTTTTATTATGTCAGTAGTATAAATATGTATGTTCTGGACCAGGAAGTCGGAGCCAATTTTCAAATTCTCTCGCCAATTGACATCGGGAAGTGACGTCATGGCGCGGGAGATTTGAAATTTTAAATCGACCAACTTAAAATCTTGAAAAGTAAATTCCCCCAGACTTTCTGCCAACTTAAAATCTATGCAAGTAAATTCCCCCAGATTTCATGCCGACCTTAAATTCTAGTAATTAATGTCAATTTGTAGCCCTGTAAACAGCGGAAACGGCGGCAAATTTGAAAAAAGTTGTTTTTATTGTTGTCAACAAACAAAATTTACGTTGTCAAATTAGCCTAGCCTAGCCTGACCTGACTTTTAAGAAGATCAGTAGCATTGATTTTCAAACAAATTTGAAAAAAGTCTAAATAATAATAATAATAAGACATAATAATTGAAAAATTCAACAATTATTAATCGGTGTTGTCGTCGTCGTCGTCGTCGTTCCCAGGTGCTGCACCTTGCCACTTTAAATGTTTGTACCCTTCCTTATTTACAAGTTTTTGATAAAGGCACCAATGACACTGTTCACCCCTTTCATCACTTTCACCCTTACAGGAAGGGCACACAAAGTCTACTTTAATTGGCATAGTTGGATGAACAACAACTTTGACAATATATGCGTATATATTTTTTCTAACAATTTTCAAATAAAAGAATGTATATATAATTTATAGGTAATGAATACCTGCATTGTTCATTTATTAATATTAAAAAATTTCCTTTGTTTAAGAAATCTTCTTGATAAGCATGCTGAATTGCAATCACAAAAATATACAGTATGAATTAAATTTAAAGCAAATCAATAATTATTAGTGGAAATTTGGTGTATTTCTGCTGTAATATCTCTTTTCGATGACTTTCATACAGACACAAAGTACAGATCTCTCTATTAATTTATAATTCGAATAATATTTTTTAATATAAAAATATAACAAAGTCAACCATTAAGAATACATCATTTTTCAAATAATAAGAAAATCATAGATGCATATACTTTTCTAACAATTTTCAAATAAAAGAAATTGTAATAATGGATCCTTTCTATAAGAAATCTTCTTGATAAGAATGCTGAATTGCAATCACAATAATATATGTATAAGATCAACCAGTCTTAAAGTAAATCAGTGTATCGTCAAGTACCTAATTTAATTGGTGAATTTCAATTGGTGAATATTAATTGGTGAATAAAAATGAATTCAAGAGAAATTATGAGTAAGTACATATTCATTTACAACATACATTTAATTTATAATTAATTTTTAATTAAATATCATAAAACAGTTTTCGAAGGTGAAGAGATCACCGAGGATCAATTCAATTATTTGATAGAACATCAATTTGAGTATTTTCAGAAAGAAGAACAATGTAAGTATTAATTTATAACTTATACATATTTACATTAATTTCAAATTATTGTAAACAACAACTAGATCGACAACAGCAACAAAGAATCCTGGAATGTTTACGGGAACGAGACCAATAACGACAACAACAACAAAAACAGCAACGACAACAGCAACGGCAACAAGAAACGACAACATCAACTACAACAAAAGCAAAAGAGAGTACAATTATGGGTACAAGAACAACAACAATACCAACAACAACAGAAGCAACAACAACAACAACAAGAACAGCAGCAACAACAGCAGCAACAGCAACAACAACAACAACAGCTCAACAACAACAACAACAACAACATCAGCAACAACAACAAAAACGTGTAATTGAGATAAAAATAATTATAGAAATAAATTAAAGTTAATCTACTAAAATTTTAATTTATACTGTGTAATATTTATTGAATTATTCTTCTATGTGGTAATGTCCCCAGGCAAATGTTGATATACCATCTTCTCTAATATGTCTTTTATCATCAAAATGACTAAAGCAATCTTGTTCAAATTTTGTGTATAGATATTGTGAAGGACGGATCTAAATGTGGACATGTTACCATAAAAAATCTTCTTTTTATACAGACAGTCTCGATAGTCATCTAAATTGAAACCGTTAATAACTGTTTTCTTTACACCTTTAGCTTTCTTGATCAATTTACCATCAATAACGTCAATTGAATACATTTTCGATTTTAAACCAATAAATTCTCTCATTATTTTACCATTATTTTCATCTTTCATAAATCCAACAATTTTTTTATTTTTCAATGGTAAATTGTATGGATTCTCTTTTGCATACTCAGATGTATCGAAATTAATATCTATATCATCCCTAATATCATTGTAGAAATCATCAGTTTTGATGGTATAAATAAGTGAATCCGTATCTATATAGTTTAATAGTAATTTATCGTTGTATTTTGGTTTCATGTATTCATAATGAAAATCGTACATCAACCATTTTGATAATTCCAATACTGTGAAACCAATATAAATTGGTTTATTGTAACAGGTCTTGACACGATTCAACTGAATTGCCACCATTTTAGGTGTAAAATGGGCTACACTATGGAAATGTGGTTTGGCAATTAGTGCACGTGCACCCAATCTCTTTCCACAACTCTCCCACTCTGTAACCAATTTGATGTCTTTTCTTTTATCTACATTCTCCATAGTTTTACCGTACACTGCATTATTTAGTAATTTAAAAAAATTTTTCTCAAACGTATTTTTGGCCAATGTACGATGATGTGTATTCAGATCGATATATTTTTTCAACCAACACGATTGTTTAAAAATTGTAATATTCGATGAATTTGATTAATTTTCAAATCATGCTTGACACATTTTTGTAAATTTCTATAATGTATTATATATTTATTTTTATTTGTTAGATCAGTAATCCATTTGGAATATTTTTCATTTGAAACTAATCTTATTCCTCCGGACAAAATGGAAGATCATTGTGCTGATCGTGTAGACCTTTTGGATATTCTAGATCCACTTCGAAGATGTAACCTATATCGGAATTTGTTGGAATTTTCATTATATCAATTGATTCAATGTCTTCGACCCATTGAAACCCACCATAGGGTTGTGGTTGTGACATGGCCCAACCATATAGATTGTTAGCATCTAAATACATTAAATACGTACTTGGTTTAGATGAGTCATAATTTTCCATATACTTATTGTTTGCAACAGAATGTCGATGTGAACATTGTGTTTATGCCACCACGTATACCTCTTTTAATAAATGTATGCATATTGATAACGGTTAACAATTCAATTTTTATTTGAGTATATTTCAACATGGCGTCCCATGATAATCCGGGTGCTGTGTAATAATGACAAGGATCCAAATTGTATATTTTTTGACAGACTGCGGAAATTTTGAAAAATATCAGTCAACAGCAATACATCCGTTATCAAGTACAATTTCATGTAGTCCCATAAATTTTGACAATTGAATTGTTGCCACAACATTCTGTGCATGTTTGTAATCTTCATCAGAGCATAATTTCATCGAAAATCGACTGTTAAATTTTTCTTGCGCATGTAATGATGTCTCTTCTAAACGTTTCCAACAATTAAAGTACTCATATGGTAGCACACCTTTTCTTATCAGTAATTTAAATTGTCTTCTTCATCGTTGAAAACGCTTTTAAAACAGTTTGGAAATCATTAGGTGATAAATTCTGCGCTAAACTATCTAGACTAGATGACATAAATCTGAACGAGTCTAAAACCGCAGATCAACTGTCTCTGTTTCACTAACAAAAATTCGTTTTGATAAGGAGACATAAAGTTCCTTATTTAGCGGTATTAAGTTAATATCACCTTCAATTTTTTCCAACGATTTTACAAACAAATGAACAATCATAACCAGAAAAAGTTTATGAAAAAAAATTGGAAAGAATTTAGGTATGCGATATTGCAAATTGCATTGTCCGATGTGCTGGTCCTCTATATTTACCAGTAAAGTGACAGTGATCCATCACTTTATCATCATTGACTATTGTTTGATTACAAATATGACAGATGTTCGTTTCAAGATATGATTCAAGTTGTTCATCATTTAAATTCTCCATTGGTTTCGGTTTCATTAGAATTTCATTATAAATTCTTTGTATATCGTACGTTAATGATTTTACAAATTGATCAGCACAATCTTCACCATTGTAAACTTGTAATTTATCGAAATTCTGATCGAACGAACATTTAATGTAATAAGCGAAAGCACACGGTGTGTGTTCTTGTACATTAGTTGTTGACGATGTAGTTGGATTCGGTGTACAAATAATCAATGTCTTGTAATAGACACTCAAAATCTGCATAGATTACAAATGGAACTTCAATTTGTCGTTCATAATTTTTAAATTCTAACTACATAATTCTCATGTGTTGGCATGATTGTAACTATACAATTACACTCCTCTTTATGTATATAATAAGTTTTTTTCAGAATCGAAATGTAATAAGCAAAAATTGCAAATGAAAATTTTATTTTGTATGTCTTGTAATGCTGCTTCGCAGTAATCTTGAGACATTTTTAATCCACACATAGTGGCTCCGTTTTTCTTTTTCTATCAACAGTAAATTGATATGCTTTACTTTTTCTCTTTTGGTACAATACAATGGTCCAACAATTTGATCATCTTCTAAACCAAAAGTATTTACACTAATTTCCGAGTTCAATTCTTCAAATATTTTAATGTCTTTTACTTTCAAAGGAAAGTCTAAATCATCAAATTCTAATACAATATTATTATGTAAAACTATTGTATTGGCAGTGATGTCTTCAACACAATATGAGTTTGGTCTATTTGCATGGAAATCGACTGGACACAAAGCCGAAATTATAGCTCATTTGAAACAATATTCATCGTTATTTTTGAACATAGATACATGCGTGCTTTTCTTGGATTTTCTTAGGTAATCCTATGTACTGACTACTTCCTCTCAATGGTTTGGTATTGATTTATATTAATTTCTAAATGGGTTATTCCGGTCAACGCCCAACCGCTATCCCTTTCTTGGAATTCAGTTGTTTTCGTTTTAATTTTTTCAATCATCAAGTCATAGTTTAATGTAATATCATCGTCATTCTGCACCAACTTCATTTTTGAGTTGAAACTTTTTATCGAACATTCTTCGTTTTCGTCAACCATTTTCACATACTCAGCAAACAATTCCAAATTGAATTTAATTAATGTATGTTCAATTAACTCTTGTACAAGTTTAGGAACTACAACATCTTTAGAAGATTTTAGAAATACATCAACATCCAAATTAGATAAGTCACTATTTTCATAAAGTAATGTTTTAATTCGTCCTTGGAAAGTACTTTTAACCACCTTCAAATTTGATGTGTATGGTTCTGCTGATTTTAATCGATGACTTAAGGTGCGTAAATGACATAACCGTTTATCAACAGAAAATCTGTTCCACATAAACTACACCTTTCTTTAGTAAGTTCAGGTTTTTCGCATCCTAAAATTGGAAGCGGTAAATGAAGAAAAGTAATGAGATTGGTTTAAAAAACATTTACCTGGTAAAGAATGAACACGTTTTATGTGGCGATTTAAGTTGTATTTTTTTGAGAACGGTTTGAAACAAATATTACATAATACTTGTGCTTTAGACATTTTTAACAAGCAGTTTTGATTGTACGCGTGTGACACTTTAAAACACTTTCAACAAAATACTTGAGCTCTGCGTTACAACCTGCTTTTATAGCACGCAAAATCCGTTATGAATTAACGTAATAAAAATTTCTGCGAAAAACACTCTTATTGACTGACCTTGTTTATTAATATTTTTGCAATGAAGAATTTTCTTTGGATAACAATACATCATTCTTTGTACAAAGGATCTTTTTAATATTTGACCTTGTTTATTAATATTTTGCAGTCCTAGAATTTTTATTGGAAAACAATACTCAATTTCCTACACAAAGGATTCTCTGTTACAATTTTTTCTCTAAATTGAAAATTCTTAGAAAAATAAATGTCTTAACAGTCATCTTATAATTTGTGACAATTGATGATCTCTTTATAATTGACCTTGTTTATTAATATTTTGCAATTCAGTGGAAATGCTATTGGAAAACGTAGTTGTCTTTGTTTAAACTTTTGTATATATAACCGTGGATATTTAAATTGTTAGTCATTTGATACATCTTTTCTTGTAAAGAGCGTTACTGAAGAGTAAACTTATTTGTTTCCTAAAGTCTTAACGATTCACAAAAAAGAAAATGTCAACAACACCATCAACAATTGTGGTTTTCACAGAAGATAAAGTTAATTTACCAATCAATTTGTTACATGTCATTATAAAACAAATCTTTCTGTAAGTAGAAATATTTTCTATATTTTTATTTTTCCTAAATGAAAATTTTATATATCAGATACGGTGTAAAGGATATTATCTTAAAAGACGATAGAGTCTCAATTTACTTATCGTACTCGCCGAAAACTACAACACTTCAGAAAAAATTTGGTAATTTACCAGTAAGATATATAAGATGAAATTAGAATCCGAAGAAGAATTGGACATGCTAGAAAAAGCAATTACTAAATTTAAATTTAATATTGAAGAAGAAGAAGACATAAAAGCCATTGAAGCACCAACAACATCAAAAAGAGCATAGAATTGATGAAGATCATTAAATCAAGTAAATTTTTTATTTTGAATAAGGGTAGTTAATACAAAATATAATTAAACATATATTAAAGAAGAAATACTATTTTTCTTTAAGATGAAGAAGAAGAAGAAAAGGAAGACGGAAATCTAGCTATGAGATAGAAAAAATATCTTACCAAAATAAATGGCATAAAATGTGTAAAATTATTGTATAATAAAAGTTAACTATTGACTAGGTTTAATTATGGAATAAAAATATAATTATTAATCAGAATTGTCTTCTTTTAATTTCATTTCCTGTCTATATTGTTATTGCAGTTTCAATCCAGTTTTTATAAATAAAACAGTAAATATAAAAGGACATTAAAACACATACTTTAAAATAATTTTTCTTTATTTAATTTATAATTCATTGAAAACAGATGAAAAGTTATAGAAATCATTGTTTAAAAGGCAAGCGGTACAATACACTTTAAATGGGTGATTATGTTGATTGTCTTCACGATTAACTTCATGTTGTCCACAAATGATTAAGTTTCTTAAATCTTCATCGTTTTTGATAAAATGCTGGGAACTTCAACCAAGTATTGCTTAAATGTAAAGGATCCATTTTCAATAAATTTATTTTAACTAAATTTCTAATGCATGATACAGCATTTTCTGTATCAAGAGCATTCTGTAGAATCACTGCACTCTGTGACATAGTAATCAAAATCACTATCACTACTATCGCTGCACCACGAGTTTTTTATTTTATTTACTAAACTTTCCAAAGAGTTCAATCTGTTGCGTGTAAAAAACAATTACATGTGTCTGGCCCGGTAGTCACACCACTATTCGACCAAACACAATCTATAAAATGTTTACCATATTCATTTAAAACCTCTTGCATATCTGCATAAGGTGAAAGTTTTTCTAGTAACATTCTTATAAAAAATTTAATCCCTACTATGAACTTTATCATCCGAAAGTAACAGTTTAGCTTCATTAATATAAAATTTCAATCCATACATACTGCATTCACAATTTAATCTCAAAAAATGTTTCTTTTCATTCTTCTAAACGTTGCACAAAAAACTGGAGTACTTTTGAAAAATTTAGGTTTTATATACCATTATTCCCACTACCATAAAATTTATCCCCTCTTTTCAATTTTGATTAAATAAAAGTACAAGTAAGAGATAAATGAAATTTTCAATTAAATTGAATAGAAAAACTATTTTTACACGAACTTTTTACAATTACATTTATAGAGAAATAAATCAATAAAATCATTTTTATGTAATGTCTTTCATATCAATCCAGCTATTAATATACACTATCAAATCCTAACCATTTAACAAATAATTTACGACCTTTACGACGTAGCACCTTTTCAATTAAATAGATACTTGGATAGTGGGTCCTTTGTAATTCTTCTTCATAGAAACATCCACTGATTGGTTGACCACGTAAATCTTCCAGTAAATACGTCACAGGATTGCTATTATTTACTTTTATAATTTTAAATAATTCTGTTGTCCAATTGGGTGTATAACCTTTGTCGAATAAATGTTTCATCTTACTGATACGAACAAGATCGACTTTCTTGAATTTTCCAGCAGTGAATTTTTTCAAATTATTATAGGATGCCTGTAGAATTTCTTGCTCGTTATCTTTATTTACTTCATTAGGTTTCATATTTATCGTTCTGTGTAGTGTATTATTGTAATCTTTAGTGACGTCATCAAGAATTTTTATCCAATTATATGACGCATTCATTGTAAATAATTATATAATTTACTTTTTAAAGTTCTAATTACACGTTCAGCAATACAAGCTTTTTTTACAACTATATGTATGATAATGACTAATTCCATATTTCTTCATTAAAGCACTAAATTGTTTATTGAAAAACTTCTTTCCTTGATCTGACTGAAGCTTTTTGGATGACGACCTTGTTGTTGTAATATTGTTTTCATTGCTGACGTAACATCGTTGCCTGATTAAGATTTTAATGGTTGAGTCCAGAGATATTTTGAAAAACAATCAATTACCACCAATATATACTTGTATCCATTTTTTTTTTTTGAATGTTTACTAAGATCGGCTAAATCCATTTGCCAAAGTTCATCTAGACCTTTTATAATTGTACGACGTCGAAGGAAATTTTTTCGAGCTGGTTTATATATTTCATTAACAACATGTTCTTTCAATGACATTATTTCTTTTTCGATATTTTATTCACTTCACTAGCTGTGTATAATGGATTTGAAAAATGATATCGCTGAAGAGGTATTGCCACGATGACCTTCTGATGAGAACTGTTCAATTTTCACAATTGTTTTCATTAATAAATCTTCTAAATCTATCTATTAAATTGTTTTAATTTTTCTGTAGTTGTATTATCCTCATTAATATCAATAAAATATCTGGTTATATGTCTTAATTAACCTTTCAATGTTTTCCAATTGATTCCTTGTACTCCTTATTGTATTATTCAGTTCATTCAATTTCTTATCAAATGCGGTGAATTTATCGTTAATTGATTTATCTCGTTTTGTAAAACTATCATTAAGCTTCTTTATGTGATCTTTAATTGTTGGTTATATCTGATTGATAAAGTCCTTCAATTTTTCGACTATTTTGAAATGTGTTTATGTGTTTGTGATTCGTTCTCCTCTATTAATCGTTCTAAATTTTTAATCTTTTCCTCAATTATACTATCATTTTTTTTAATTTGATTTTCTATCTCTTGTCTTAGTTCATCAACGTACCCTTTAGTGGTTGAGTCCTTTACATCTTCACCGTCATGTAGACTACAGATTCGATGATTCTTTAAGTCAAGATTGCCTTCAGTAGTATAACTATATAGATTGTGCCAAACACGACTTCCACTCGCTTTATTATCATTTTTCACTGAATGTTTCCTCTTCCAAGCACCTGTACCGAATTTGTCAATGCTCATAATGATACTA
>JAJEOX010000153.1:0-108664 GCA_020740385.1 Mylabris phalerata | reverse complement strand
TTTTAATATGGCTGTATGAATTGTCTAATATGTATTTTTCATTTGATTTATTAACATCAATAGGTTTGTAACCAGTAGTACTATGTTTAGTGGCATTATATTTTTTCAACAATTTGCGGCACCAATTTTAACCATTTATATGAACCTTGATAAGAAAATTCTTTCCACATCAATGTTTTTAACGTTCGATTAGCTCTTTCTACAATTGATGCTTTTGTATTGCTAAATGTTGAATAATGATTAATTCCCAAATTTTTCATCAATTTTGCAAATTCGGAATTATAAAATTCTTTTCCCAGATCTGTTTGAAGATTCTTTGGAATATTAGGTTTCTTGAGAATTTTTTTTATAGCAACAACAATTTCTTTTGCTGACTTGTTTTTTACAGGAGTGCCCATATAAATTTACTAAACGTATCAATTACAACCAAAATATATTTGAAATTGGAATTTTGTTTTGAATATGGTAACATTTCTACCAAATCAGCTTGGTACAAGTCATTTAAATCCCTTAACAATAACATGACGGCGTTTAAAATTTTTTCTTGCTGGTTTATGAAGTTCATTAAACTACAACTCTTTTTAAATCAATCATTTTTTAATGTTATATTTTAATCAAATTTCCACAAACATTCGATTTGGAGCTTTTGCAAGTATTTTAGGGGGAACTGTAAAATCTTAATTCATCATTAGCGTTCAATACTTTTTGAAACAAATCTAATATTGGAATTGCTGGTTGTCTATTTATAGATACTTCAATACCTGGAGTAGAATTAATGTAAGATACTGTCCCGGATAAAACAGGTACACGATAATATACTGAAAACTTTTCCATTCACCTAATATTAATATATGATTATATCCCAATAAAGAAGAAACTATTTGATTTAATTCCGTTTTTGTTATTAAGTTGCTAACAACTTGTTTAACATTATCAAATAATTGTTGAACTTCTGCTTTAGAAATCAAATTTACAAGTGAATTTTGAAAGTCGTTTTCAGTAACAAAATTAGCAATCATTTGTTACAGATTTACTAACTGAATTTGTAATTAATGTTTTAAGATCATTTTTAGTGGCTAAATTTGCAATTAATAATTGTGTTTCAGTTTTTGTTATTAAATCCGGTTGATTTACAGTACTTTGTTGAAGATCATTTTTTGTCACAAAATTTAACATTAATTGTTGTATTTCATGTTTGGTAATAAAATTCGATGATGATGATGATGATGATTGATTGGTAAAATTATTTGTTTTTAATCGATGTCGACCAAACTTGTCAACACTCATTGTTGAAATGATGTAAAACAATACTAGTTACTCAATTAAATCTCTTTCCCGTAGTTCTTCTATAATACTGTTAATTTCATTTATATGGGCATTATTGCCACTTGCAGATGATGCAATAAGCAATTTCAAACGATCAACTAATTCATTAGGATCATCAAAATACACATATTGAATTGGATTTGTTGAATATACATTATTTAAACTACCCCCAAGACGCAATTCTTTGTATCGTTGTTGTTGTTGAGCATTTTCATTTTCCGATATTATTTTCTAATGCAGGTTTTATCACCTGCATGAATTTAAATCCTTTATTACTAACAGGTGCTTTATTTGCGTTAAATTTTGGTCTATTTGCATTTGTTAATTTTACTATATGACCAAATTTGCTGAGATCATCATAATTATATTCATTTTGAAAGTGGTTTGTTTTTAAAAATTAATTCATAAAGACCTGGAGTTCCTTTAAATAATTCGCCTTTTATTTTAAAATCAGGTCCATTAAATTGTATTTCTGAATCACCAAAAAAAAATCTATCGGTGTTTAAATCGTGTCTCAAATAAGTATGATCATATATCTTTTTTGTATCTCTAATGTAATTTTCAACATACATTCTAGGTAATTCATCGTATTGTTGTAAATATTCTATAAATGATGATTCAGGAATTTGTTCTAATACTGTCTCATTTCCGGACATATCAAATTCATTATAAACATCTTCTTCTGTATTTTCCGGATTATACATATACGTTGATTCAACTGATGGTTTAAAAATTGGACCTGTCATTACTGTTTTCAATGAATCAAGAGATGGTCGAGAACTTAATGTTAATCGACTTCGTTTGGGGATGTTTTGAATTCGAAATTTTGTTCTTGTTTATTTAGAGCTTGAGATAAAATATTTGCCAACGGTTTATATTGTTTTTCCAAATTTTGTTCCGATTCTAATTGGCTAGATTTTAGAGCATCTAATTTTTGTTTAACATTGCGTCTTGTTGCAATTAACTGTTTTGTAATATTTTTACTCATCATGACCGTTTACTACGATCAACTGTAATAAAATGCTAGAGTCCAATCGGAATTAAAGGACATACTTAAGATAAAGCACGTTCGTCTCTAGCCACGCCTAGCTGGTGGAGTTTTCATATCACAACCAGTGGCGTGTTCAAATTTCTAGATGAAATTTGTAAATAACTAGGCCAATGTTTAAAAAGCACAAAATATTCATTTATTTGAAAAATAAATTGATAATAATTAAATAATAAAAATTAGAAACATTTAGTATCTTACTTTAAGCAATGTAAATTGAAAAACAAAATTCAATTACAACTATGTAATTGTTTCCACGCCACTGAATAGTTTTTTGTTGTCTCATTATTGGTTATCATCTCATTTTACTCCACCTACTTTTAACTGGAATTTGTATGGTTTCGTACGTGCCTTATCTTAATTATGTCCTTAAATTGGTGTCCGAGCTATAACAATAAAGTCTATTTATCATTTATATTTGGAAAAATTGATCAAATCCTTTTCTGTAACGACTCTTATTTAATTCATTGTCTTTACATAAAACAAGAAATCCATATTTGTCACGCCAGCATAATGAACACATTTCATAGAATTTATTATACAACATATCCGTGTTAACATGATCGTTGTATATATGTTTTAAATTCATATCATCCTGTTTGAAAATAATAATCATATTTGCATTATCTCGAATAAGATGTTTTGGAATATGAGCATAAGTTTGACAAAGATAGAAACAATCAATTAATTTGTGTCTTCCCATACTAAAATAATCGCGAATTACTGTTTGTTTATCACATGCAACATCATCAAATATAAATATAGAATTAATATTTGCTTTAGATGGATGCATAATTTCTTGATTATCATTAAATTCATAATAATTAATTCCTTTAATTGGTTTTAATAAATTTCTTAAATATTCATATTTTGGTTGATATAACGATTTGCTATATACGTAAACATTTTCAAATCTAAGACCATTTTTAATTTCTAGTAAACTTATCATGACATTCGTTTTACCACAATTTGAAGGACCACTAATTATACATCGAATTGTTGATGGTAATAAAATACCATGACGATGTGACACTTGTTGTTGGTTTGTTAAAATATCTAAATTATTTATTGGTAAACATGAGGGCTGCTGAATCAGACGCATTTTGTCACCTAACTAACAACAACTAACCCTGTTTTCTATATATATACCAAAACATTTTTCACAAATTTTATTTATATAAACACATTGATTATGTCAGTTAAGTTTAGTAATCAATCAACAGTTGAACGAAAAGGACGTGGTTTACTAAATAAAATTATTGATAATTTGCCAATTGAACTGCATATTCCAGGATATAAATTTTGTGGACCCGGAACAAAATTAAATAAAAGATTACAACGTGGAGACAAGGGAATTAATCCGTTAGATGAAGCGTGCAAAGAACACGATATAGCATATATTAATAAAGATCGCAATTTAGCAGATAAAATTTTAATTGATAAAGCAATTGAACGTATCAAAGCAAACGATTCAAGTATTGGTGAAAAAATTGCTGCTATAGGTGTTGCAGGTATAATGAAAACTAAACAAAAATTGGGATTGGGTTTGAAAAAAAAGCGTAAAACTATCGCTTTAAATTCAGTTTTTCGTAAAGCTAGACTTGCAATTAAACAAAATCAGCCAAAAGATTTTCGTTCTGCTACCAATGTTGCGCTAAATGCACTCAAAGGAATTAGAAAAAGTAAACCAAAATCAAGAATAATTCCAATTCCAAAATCTGGTGGGTTTTTACCTTTAATACCTATATTTGCCGGTTTAAGTGCTTTGGGTGCAATAGCCGGAGGGGCATCTCAAATTGCCAGTGCCGTAAATAAAGCAAAAAGTGCGCAGCAACAATTAAAAGAAAGCGAAAGACATAATCGGCAAATGGAAGCAATTGCTATGGGAAAGGGTTTGTACTTGAAACCGTATAAAAAAGGGCTTGGTTTGTATTTGCGTCCGTATAAAAAAAAACTTGCAATAAAATTACCTCGTCGGCCATTAACAAATATTGATCTTGAAAAATTTTCAACAAATTTAAAAAAATTTCGCGGTGTATTTATGCGTGACAATTTACCTAAAAAGATCAATATTATCGAACGGGGTATAATTAATTTAGATAGTGATAAAGGTGAAGGAACACACTGGACAGCGTATTATAAAAACAAAAATATTGTTAAATATTTTGATAGTTTTGGAAATTTAAAACCTCCATTAAAAATTGTCAAATATTTTCACAGTAATGGTAAAGTGACAATTTTTTACAATTTTGATCGATTTCAAAATTTTAATCAAGAAAATTGCGGTCATTTATGTTTGAACTTCCTTTATAACACAATGTAATTATGTAACAGTTTTATTTCAAAATTGTTGGTAATACGATGAGGACGTTTATATTAACAGGAAATTCTTCTATATTATCAGCAGATTATTATCCACCCATAGATTTACGTGATGGCTTTGATCATGAATATATAATGGGGTTGATAAACTTTGAAACATTCAATGCCATACCAAATATTGATGAAAAAAATTGTAAATTTTTTATTGGTGGTCAAGAAATTACAATTCCAACAGGTGCATATGAAATTGATAATATCGCGGATTTATTAAAAAATGAAATTGATCTATTAAATAAAACAGTTAGCGGATTTAATTGCACATTAGAACTGTATGCAAATACAAACACTTTACAATGTCATATTAAGTCAAATTATGATATAGATTTTAAAAAACCTAATACTATTGCTAATTTATTGGGATTTGAAAATGAAGTGTTAACAGCAAATCTTTTACATATTTCCAAAAAACCAGTGAATATTTTAAAAGTGAATGCAATTAAAGTTGATTGTAACATAACAACTGGTTCATATTCTAATAATCAATTAGGACACACAATACATGAGTTTTTCCCTGATTCACCACCAGGTTTTAAGATTATTGAGCGTCCACAAAATGTAATTTATTTACCAATTAATACGCATGTCATTGATAATATTACCCTTAAAATAGTTGATCAAGACAATGAATTAATCAATTTTAGAGGAGAAACGATCACGATAAGACTGCATTTAAAGCATTATGGTTATTAAATATAATATAAAAGCTTATACATTTAATCCTACAATCAGTCGCAATCAAACTGTTAAACAATTAACAGCTGCGAATATTGCCTTTCTTAAATCAATAGGATTAAAACCAAAAAAAACATGAGCATTTTAAATGTTGCCGAAAAAGTACGATTTGACAATTCGTTAGTCAGTATCGAAAAACATTCACATTTACCCTATGCAGCAACTTCATTTGGACATAACGATGAAATTCGAATACCGATTCAACAAACGGATGTCTATACTTTACCATCATCGAGTTTCATATACATTGAAGGCACATTTTTAAAACAAAGCGACAATAAACCTTCCAATACAGCAAGATTAACAAATAATTTTATTTGCCATTTATTTGAAGAATTTCGTTATGAAATTGGTGGTAAAGTCATTGATCGGGTTCGTAATCCTGGTGTAGCAACAACTTTAAAGGGTTATGCTTCTTTTAATTTGAATAAAAGCAAAAAATTAATTAATGCCGGTTGGAGATTTAACGAAGAACTCACATACCCTTTATTAAATGTAGATGGAAATTTTAATGTATGTGTACCATTAAGTATGTTAATGGGATTTTGTGAAGATTTCAAAAAAATTATTTTAAATGTTAAACAAGAATTGGTATTAATTCGAGGAAATACTGATTTAAACGCATATATTAACACAACTCCAGCCGAATTTATGAAAATAACAATAACAAAATTGATTTGGAAAGTTCCTCATATTTCTGTTGCTGATATAGAACGTCTCAATTTACTAAAATTTGTTGAACGTGGAACAGAATTAGATGTGGCATATAGGTCATGGGAATTGCAAGAATTACCAGCAATTCCCAAAACAACAAAAAATTCTTGGAATATTAAAACTGCGTCTCAATTAGAAAAACCAAGATATGTTATATTTGCATTACAAACAAACAGGAAAAATAATATCAATGAAAATGTAAACGTTTACGATAATTGTTCTCTAAATAATGTTAAATTATTTTTAAATTCAGAACAATATCCCTATGATAATTTAAATTTAAATTTCACCAAACATTATTTTGCTACTTTATATGAGATGTATTCCCATTTTCAAGAATCGTATTATGATCAACCAAACGAACCCCTATTTGCACCACATGATTTTTACAAATTAGCACCAATTGTTGTAATTGATTGCTCAAGACAAAATGAACTTTTAAATACCGGTACTGTTGATATTCGAATCGAATTTGAGACTGATAAAGATATTCCTGATAATACGTATGCATATTGTTTAATAATACATGATCGTATAATTAAATATAATTCATTAACTGGAGCTATAAGATCAATGTAATTTTTAAAAATTAGTTAGTTTTTCGTCAACTGCAATCATGATTACATGCATTGTCGACATTCAAGGTTTTCAATTTAATAATAAATTTTTATGTAAAGAATTGGCAATAATTAAACTAAATGAATGTTGCTGTAAAACTCATGTTTTGTTCAATTTTCCATTTAATTTGGATCATTTATCGGTAAATGCGCAAAAACAAGCAAACTGGATAACAAAAAATTTACATGGATTGGAATGGTACACCCCGTATAATGAAAATGTTCAACCATATGAAAAATTTGAAAATATATTGCATCAGCAATTAAAAGATGTTGAAAAAATTTATGTCAAAGGTGACATGAAAAAACAATTTCTTCAACAATTTTTATCAAATAAAATAATAATTGATTTGGTGGAAGCTCCAAATTTAAGAGAACTAGTTAAAAGTTATACAAATTATGATCATCATCAGTATAATTGTAAACATATTGATTATTGTGCAATCAATTATGCTATTGCTTTAAAAAATTGGGTAAATGCAAATCGAATTTAGTTTTTCTTGGAATACTAAAGGGTAAACATGTCTGTATACTACGTGCTTGAAAATATGTTAAAACAGCTAAATGTGATTGATCTGCTCGAATTAGCGCAATGTTTAAGATCATTTTACCCGTATCAAGAATTAATAAAATTAGAAGAAAAATGGAAAAAAAAGGATATGACGAGTTCATTTCAATCATTGCAATTTGAAGCTTACAAAATGGAACATGAGGTTGATGATGAAATGTTTAACGATAGCAGTAGTAGTGATAATAATAATAATGATAACAATTCTTAATGTAATGAACTTTAAAAAATAAATTTTTTTGGATATATTGTTGTTTTAATAAAAAGCCTAAATTCAAATTCAAATATTTATTTAAATTGGTTTACAAAAAATTTTTATTACAAAAATGATTTTTCATCTTTTTAACTTGTTTCCATAACGTTGATAGATTTTTTAATCTTCTTCTCCAAAAGTCAAAGGGATGTAGTTTCCAATTTTCTCTTCAACAACCAAAAATTTTTTTCCATTTTCGAAGTTTTTGTTCAAATTTTCAATTTCTGGTATAAGGTTTGAATATCGTTTTGGAAGTATTACAGGTTTATCACAACATTTCAGTGATGCCAATATTGATTCACCAAATCTGGTGTTTATAACGCGAAAATTTTCAATGTAATATTTTTTGTTTGTTTCCAAATCGCTTAACTTTTTGAATGAGCTGGTGCAACTGTTTAATAATGTAATTGGATCCATGTTCAATTGAAACTGGCTATTCTTCTAATTGTAACGGTATTTATACCTTTAATTTGAACAACTTTGCATGGTTTTTGTATTTTTTGCTTTGAACACCTGCAGATTTATTGAATTCAATTAGCTTTTTTAAACCTGTTTCTGAAAAAATATCTATTTTCAATTTAAATTGATTGGCATTCTAATGGCACCAATATTTATACCCTTAGTTGAACAGACGTGTAGATTTTTAGATTTTGTGTTGCAAACCTGTTGTTATACAAATTTGTAAATCAATCAATCAATCAAAATATAACATATTCAATTTTGTGTATTTTTTAAAGTAAAACATTTACAAATAATACATATTTTGTTAATAATTTTCAATAATAATAATAAATTTAAGCCATAATTTTTGAAATAATACAGTTTAAAAATAACCCAAAAAGTTCGTGGTAGTGGAAATTGTAGTGGTGGAAAAATTATAAATGCAAATTTTAATGGTAAAACAACCAGTTGTAAAATAATATTAGAAAAATAAGCGCAGTAATAGTTTATTATAACAATACTTAAAAAAGTTTGTGGTGTAATTTTTAATAATCAATCAATCATGTTTAAAAACATAATTCTTTTTTTTATTTCAAGTTTTTTAATCAATTCTATTGATGCAAACAATACAATAGAATCTTTAACAATAAAATTATTTTTGTGTGAAAATAATTTTAACAATTACAAAAATTTGTACGAAGCGCAAATCAATAAAACAACTGTTTTGCAACAAAAAACGGAAACTTGTTTAGAACAAAAAGAACAACTTTCAGCTTCATCAAATAAAACAATTTGGCTAAAAAACATGATTTTAAAGGGTCAACGAAAACGGTTTCAAACTAGCGAACTCTTTTATGCCGAATCTCTAAACAATTTAAATGAAAACATCACCAGAAGCATGGAAATTATAGATAACCAGCGAATTAGCCTAAATATTTTCGAAGAAAAATTAAACAATTGTTCTATTATTAATCAACAGTTACAACGCAGCATTGAACTTTTGGAAAACGAAAAAGAAAAGTTAAAAAAAATTTTGAAGAAAAAAAATAACAACTTGAGAGTTTTAAGGAATAAGCAAAGTAAGTAATTTTTATTTTGATTGTTAAACTGTTAATAATAATTTTTTTTATTTTTAATAATGTTTTTTAGTAACAGCAAACAAATTTAACAATATTATTGATGAATATGAAGATGATGATGATGACGACGACGATGATGATGATGATATAGATGATCCTGATGATAGAACAGGTGAAGCAGCACGTGTATTAGGTAAATATAAATATAGATATATTATTGTATACAAATTTAATTTTTTATTATAAAAATCATAAAGCTTGGAACAAATTAGTTGAAAATTCAAGAGCAAAGCTTGAACCACCGCCGTTTTTGTATGAAGGCGAAAATAATTGTAAGTTAAAAAAGCTTAATAATAATTGAACAATTTTAAACTTACAGTTTATTTCATAGATACTTCGAATCAATTTTATCGCAGTGAAAGAAAAACAACAATTAAGTAATTTTATCGACTTTTTTATCAAAATTTTATTTTATTTTTGAACATTATTTAAAATATTATTTTTAACTTTTTTTTAATTTAATTATTATTATTATTAGTTTAAATCAAAATTTACTTTTTAATTATTTTACTTCCATTATTATTTGATAACTTCATTTATTTTAAAATTTTACTTGTAATTTTCATATTTTCATTTACTTTAATTTTAAATATTAATTTTACAAGTTTTTATTAAGCTATTTTATAATTGTTACAACACAATGTTTTACAATGTTTTACTAGTGTTTAATTGTAATGCTCTAAACATTTTTCAAAATAACATTTTAGTGATTATGGTATTTAATCATTATTATTATAATTATTATTATTTTTTAATTAAAATTTAATTTAAAACTTACAAAAAATTTTCAAATATTTTATTTATTTTATAATTTTAAAAGCTGTAAACATATTACTGCGCTTATTTGACTAATATTATTTTACAACTCTTTTTAATTTTTATTAAATTGCAATTACTTTTAAATTTCAAAATTTTTAAAAACAAGATGTTTTTCAATAATAATAATAAGGGTTAATATATTTTTTAATTTTCAAAATTTTAACATTTTAATCAATAAAATCAAGATGTTTTTACAATATATATACCAATTTTTTAAACATTTAAAAAAATATTAAGTACTTTAAAACAATTAAAAATTTTGCAATATTTAGATTTACAACAAATGTAACAAGCAATTTAATTAATCAATAAAAATAATTTCATTATCATTAATTATTTTGTCTTCTTCCAAATAACCTAAACAAAAAATTTATATGTAAAATTAAAAAAAAAAAAAAGTAAACTTACCCCATAAATTGGAACATTGCTCCAATTCTTCTCTTACAAAATTTTCAAAATATATTCTAATATTTGTTTTTTGGTAATCTTGTTGTTGTTGTTGTTGTTGTTGTTCCTGTTGTTGTTGTTCCTCTTGATGTTGTTCCTGTTGTTTCTGTTGTTCCTGGTGTTCTTGAACCAGTTGATTTACAAAATTTGCTAAAAATAGTTAATTTTTATTTGGTTTACTTTTCAAAATTAAATTAACTTACGCAAACAATCATAAAATAGTTGAGCTTCACTCTCACCCACTAAAACAAATAACTAAATTTTTAAAATCAAAAAATTTTAAAGTTTACGTACTTGCTCTTATTTTGAAAATTTCTTGAATATGATAATCAATAATCTGTTCTAAAAATTTGTTGTTGTATAATATTTTTTAAAATTGGAAATATTACAACTTACTCAAGGCTTCTAACCGTAAGTCAGTCATTGTGCTTTAAAATTGTTGTTGTTGTTGTTGTTTACAAACAAACTTTGCTTAGTTTGGATTCTTTCCTTTATATATGTATATATTTTTAAAAACAAAATACATTAACAATCTTGTTTTCCCTTATAAAAAATATTTTGTAATAAAACATCTTATTAGCAAGTTTTATAGGATTTGTAAATAAATAAATAAATCATATAAAAAGTAATTTTAATCATCTAAGCATCGCCATTTTTTATTTATATAAAAAATAAATTTTATCGTTATCATCATCATCGTCATCATCATTATCATCATCATCATTTGTATCCCTCAAACGTTTTTGAGGTTTTTGTTGTTGCTGTTGTTGTTGTTGTTGCAAAGGATCTTGTAGCAAACATGTTTTATAATTGGTTTGTATTTCCCTAATCATACTTTGTTGAATATTTAATAGTATAACAAACAATATACAACAATTAATGTAAACAGCATGTACACGTGCGCTTATATAGACATTTAACTTCTGCAGTTGTTTGACCGAGAAAAACTAACTTGCATCAATAAAAGCTGTATAGGTTAATAACTTTTGCAGGTGTTTGATTTTGAAAAAACCTGTACGCAATATAGGTCATTCACATTGTAATACTTTCCTTTGCCTCCAACCCCCTTTTTCAGTACCATGATTTAAAAAAACTAACCTGCATCAATAACAGGTTTATAGGTTAATAACTTTTGCAGGTGTTTGACCTTGAAAAACCAGAAAGTGTACGCAATATAGATCATTCACATTGTAATACTTTCCTTTGCCTCCAACCCCCTTTTTCAGTACCATGATTTAAAAAAAACTAACCTGCATCAATAAAAGCTGTATAGGTTAACTTTTGCAGGTGTTTGACCTTGAGAAAACCTGTACGCAATATAGAGTCATTCACATTCAGGATACTTACCCCCTACCCCTTCCTCCAAACAAACCCCCTTTACACAGAGCCCCACATTTTGTAGCCCCCTTATCCGCAGAGCCCCCTTAACCGCCATTTTGTAGGCCCCCTTAGCCGTCACTTTATAAGCTCCCACTTTACCCCACCCCCTCCCATAAACGCCATTTTGTAGCCCCCTTCACCCCTACCCCTGCCCCCAACAACCTCCCGAACACCATTTTATAACCCCCCTCGCCCCAACCGCCATTTTGTTTACATAACCCCACCTCCAGCCGCCATTTTGTACACACCCACCTCCCACTTTTCAAATTTCCCGCCACGCCCACCAGCGACACTAGCGACAACGACCTCTGGTGGCGGAAATCTGAACAAGTGGTCCAGAACCGGCATCATCTAACTACTCACGCCACTGGCCCAACACCAAATCAAACTCAGTTCTTCCACGCCGATAAAGCAACGCTACCGACCGTTAAATCCCGCTATGCAGACCATCGTCAACGAAGAGGTTGATAGAATGTTGGGCGATGGGATCATAGAACCGTCTAACAGCCCCTGGAGTTCCCCGATTGTGCTAGTAAAGAAGAAGAATGGCAAGTACCGGTTCTGTATTGATTTCCGGGAAGTCAACCAGGTCACGATAAAAGACGCCTATCCTCTACCGCAAATTAATGCAATATTAGATAAGCTGAAGCAAGCACGGTATATCTCCACACTTGATCTCCGCCAGGGATATTGGCAAGTCGCATTAACCCCCGAAAGTAAACCCATCACCGCTTTCACCGTTCCGGGAAGAGGACTCTTCCAATTCCGAGTAATGCCGTTTGGGTTACACTCCGCTCCGGCGACTTTCCAACGTCTACTGGATCAAGTTATTGGACCGGAAATGGAGAATTACGGGGCTTTTGCTTATCTGGATGACATCGTAGTTATGGGCCGCACTTTTGAAGAGCATCTCACCAACCTGCAGGAAGTTTTTCGACGTCTTAGAGAAGCGAATCTTCAATTAAATCCCGAGAAATGTCATTTCTGCAAGAAGCAATTGGTGTATCTAGGACACGTTATTAATGGTGAGGGAATTCACACCGACCCAGACAAGATCTCCGCAATTTCCCAGTTTTCGACACCAAAATCCGTTAAAGAAGTCCGTCAATTCCTGGGTGTCGCATCCTGGTATCGCCGGTTCATTAAAGACTTCTCGCAAACCGTGGCACCCCTGAACAAGCTTTTGAAAAAGAAGCAGAAGTGGGAATGGACAACCGAACAGGAAGACGCGTTCCGCCATATTAAGACGTTGCTCACGACCGCACCGATATTAGCCTGTCCGGATTTTAACCGCCCGTTCTATCTACAGACAGACGCATCCGAAGCTGGTCTGGGAGTTGTTTTATTCCAGAAGAATCAAGATCAAGAACAAGTTATCGCCTACGCCAGCCGGACGCTGAACAAGGCCGAGAGAAATTACTCTGTAAGTGAGAAAGAGTGTCTAGCCATCGTCTATGGGATAGAAAAGATGCGACCATATTTAGAGGGATACCATTTCACCGTCATCACAGATCATCAGGCTCTAAAATGGTTAAAATCAATCAAAAATCCTACGGGCCGATTAGCTAGATGGGCCATCCGACTGCAACAGTTTGATTTCGAAGTCGTGTACCGTCGCGGGACCCAGAATAAAGTGGCCGACGCCCTTTCCCGCCAGCCTGTTACCAAAACACCCGACAACGAACATGAACTGTTCGCCGCCACCACTTTACCCGATTGCCCCTGGTATCGAAGAATGTTCCACAAGGTACAGAACCAACCCGACCAGTTCCCGGATTTTCTAATTAAAGAAAATCACCTACTCCGACGGTTCTTTCACCGCGACGACTTCTCCGAGCCAGGAACCACGAACGAATGGAAGAAGTGTGTTCCAACTCCCCTGCGACGAGCATTAATCCAGGAGAACCATGATACACCGACCGCCGGACATCTAGGCATCGCAAAAACCAGCGCCCGGATCGCTCAACATTATTACTGGCCCGGCATGTTCAGGGAAATCGCCCAATATGTCCGACGATGCCCTAGTTGTCAACAGTACAAGGTGGATCATCGACAAACCCCTGGAAAGATGTTACACGCCATCATCGAGGCCCCGTGGCACACCGTTTCTTCCGACATCGTCGGACCCCTTCCACGCTCGAAACATGGAAATTGCTTCCTGATTGTATTCCAAGACAAATGCACCAAGTGGGTGGAATGTGTTCCTAGCCGTAAGGCAACCGGGAAAATTGTGACCAAGGCCTTCCTGGACAATATTATCTGCCGGTTTGGATGCCCTCAAGCCGTAATTACCGACAATGGTACGCCGTATGAAAGCCACGTATTTAAACAACTACTGAAAGAGTACAATATTCAACGACGCAACATCCCCCCGTATACCCCGCAGGCAAATCCAGTTGAGCGGGCCAACCGGGTGGTGAAAACGATGATTGCCCAATTTTGTAAGGAGAATCACCGTGACTGGGACGATCATCTCGCCGAATTCCGTTTCGCCATCAATTCCGCCATTCACGAATCAACCAAATATTCGCCGGCCTATCTCAACTTTGGCCGAGACCTCCACATGCCTAGCCAAATCTTGGCCAAGAATGCCGAGAATGCGGATACGATACCATAATCCGACCGATTAAACCGCCTGCGAGATATTCACGAGATGGTCAAGATTAATTTGCAACGGGCTTTCCACCAGCAGAGTCATCACTATAACCTCCGACGACGCGATTGGAGACCGAATGTGGGCGATTTGGTAATGCGACGAACCCATTATCTTTCTTCAGGCATTAAGGGATTCGCGGCCAAATTAGCCCCGAAATTTGACGGACCGTGGGTGATAAAGAAGAAGATATCACCAGTTCTCTACCGTCTAAAGAAAGATAACGGAAAAAAATCACCGATAATACACGTCAAGGATCTGAAACCAGCCTACGACCAGCTGAATGATAAGGGCAACAGGTCATAAAACCGGCTAATCCCTCCATGTCGTTACCGTGATAAGGGATCAGCAATAAAAGGCGACGACACCGTGGACCAAATTCAGTCAAAACCGTGAAAACGACCAAAGTGAGTGAGAAAAAAAAATAATAATGGAACGAGAATTAAGAACCCCGTCACCCTCACCACTGTACCGACAGTACTTACCAGCGACAGCATCGCCACTGGAATACCAGTGGGTCCTCGAGCTGCCATCCCCAGAACCGCCAGCACAGAGCCCTACAATCGCATCACCGGCCTCGAGTGAGGACAAGGATGTGTTGGAAATTACAACACAGATGTCCCCATTAGGGAGCGAGGAAGAAATGGAGGTACCGTCCGACTTACCACCGGTAATACCACTGGCCGAGTTGTCGGTACACGAGAGGGCCAGTGCGATCGCACAAATCAAGGCAAGGAACTCGTCGAAAGTAGAGATACAGTCGGTTATCGTAATACCACCGCCTGCACAATCGATATCCGAAACATCCTCAAACTCCGTCGCATCATCACCCCCGACACAGGCAACACCAGTACCATCCTCATCATCCGCAGCCAAAGACGATAACCCCCGAAAAAGGAAACGCCACGATCGCCGTGTTAAGATCCGCTTAAGTGAAGGAGCATGGATTAGGATCCCACATCCATGAGAAGCGACCTTTACAGCTTAAAGTTGAATAAATCGGTTTTTCATTTTATGTAATTTTTGGGAAACCGTTTATTTTAGGAATCATAATTTTATTTATTAAATTAAAACCGTAAGTTATGATATTTCATTTCTCCGAGAGTCACCTTTTATTTTCAAAAAAAAAAAAAAAATTAATTTACATCAATTTTTTTTACGAAGGGAAGGGGAGATGTAACGAACCGTCCAGCGGCACCGTCAGCCACATACTGAAACAAGCGAGGTACCGCGCAAGTCCGAGAAGTAGGGGCACTCGACCGATAAGACAACAGAATATAAGCCGCACCGATCGGTCGTACCGACACCTTTTTCCACCTGGCCTCTTTCCTTACATTACCAGCAGTGGCTATTGGCGACCTGGGCAATCCTGAATTCCGCTGTGGCTATTGGCGACCGGAATAAACCGTTGTTGTAATCGTTGTACCGTTTTCGCTGTGGCTATTGGCGACCGGAATAAACCGTTGTTGTAATCGTTGTACCGTTTCCGCTGTGGCTATTGGCGACCGGAAGAATCCGTTGTTATCCCCGTTATACCGCTTCCGCCGTGGCTATTGGCGACCGGAGGATTTCCCTCAACTCTTCACAGTGGCTATTGGCGACTGAAGAGATCGTTATTGTATTCGTTGGTAAACCGCTACCTGACTTCCGCCGTGGCTATTGGCGACCGGAGGATTTCCCTCAACTCTTCACCGTGGCTATTGGCGACTGAAGAGATCGTTGTTGTATTCGTTACCGTATCAATCCTGCAGTGGCTATCGGCGACCAGGATATACCCGTCCGTTAGAATTATTGTTTTGTTTAATTGTGCAGAATTATACCGAATTTATTTTCTTATTGTTGAGTTATTTATTTATTTCTTTATTTATTTGTACATAGTTATTTGAATAAAACCTGTTTATTTTTACTTATCGTCTCACGAGTATTTTGTGAGTGGCGCCCGAGTCCGATATCACCGTATCACTCTCGCTTTCGTTAGAAATCGCAAACGTTGACCCCTATTTTCTCTGGCCAGCTACAACCCGGGCAAATATCGTTACAAGCTATAGATGTAATTGAAAACGAGGAATATGATCAACTCGAAAGTATTGATTTGTGTGTGCTTCCACCAAATTTGGATGAGTTGACAGATAATGAAGAATTCGATGAAGATATTATAGAAGATCCAAATTATATTCCAAAAGAAATTTCTGGAACAATTGAAACTTCAGTCATCTCACATGATGAACCTAGAGAAGAAAAAGCTGCAGAGCAGGGTTTATCAAAGGAATATGCTGCATTTGATAAACCTCAGTGGTCAAAAACAGATCTGCCTCCTACCACGAAAACCGGTATTCTGTTCGATGAAGAGATGAAAAAAGTCAAAGAAGATTTGAAAAATTTATCTCCAAGGAAAATTTGGGAAAAATTTCTTTCGGATGAGATTATTTCTTATATTTGCGAACAAACCATTATATATGCAAGACAAAAAAAGAATCATTCTTTTACTATACAACCACAAGAAATGCAAACTTTTTTTGCAATTTTATATCTAACAGGATATAACAAATTACCAAGAGAACGATTATATTGGTCCCTAGATGAGGATCTAGGAGTTTCCTGCGTATACAATGCAATGAGCAGAGATAGATATTTAGAAATAAAGAAATTTCTGCATCTAGCCGATAATGCGAAAATCGGAGACTCAAAAGATAGAATGTATAAAATAAGACCTTTAGCAAATAAATTAATTGAAAAATTCTGTCAGTGGGGATGCTTCCACAAAGATATATCAATTGATGAATCCATGGTAAAATATTTTGGCCACAATCCAGCAAAACAATTTATAAGAGGCAAACCAGTACGATTTGGTTACAAAAATTGGATGATATCTAGTTCAACAGGATATTGCTACGGTTTTGATGTTTACTGTGGGAAAAAATCAAATGAAACTGAAGATACTAAAGGATTATCCCTTGGAGCTAAGGTAGTGCTAGATCTTCTAAAAAACCTACCTGAACCATCTAAAAATGAAATTTTTTTTGACAATTATTTTACAACATATCCACTAATGGTTTATTTGAAAAAGAAAAATATAAAAGCAACAGGAACGGTCAGAGAAAATCGTATCCAAAAATGCCCTCTCACGGAGTCCAAAAAAATGAAAAAAATGGCTAGAGGTACTTACGATTATAGACTTGACAGAACAAATGGAATATTGTGCGTAAAGTGGTATGATAATAGTATTTGTTCAATGTTATCAAATTACGACACCGTTGAGCCATTGCATCATGTAAAACGGTGGTCAAGAATTTCAAAATCTAAAGAGAATGTAGTACAGCCAAAATTATTCTCTTCTTATAATTCTGGAATGGGTGGAGTAGATGCTCACGACCAATGCATATCTTTATATCGCATTGCTATAAAAGGTAAAAAATGGTGGTGGGTTCTTTTTACATATTTTCTGGATATGACAATGACAAATGCGTGGAAAGTCCATCAAATTTCTTCAGAAACATCAATGGACCAACTAGAATTTCGTCGTAATATAGTGCGAAGTTATTTGAGAGATGGCGCGGCTTCCAAGACCCAAAGGAAGAGAAAAGCTGGATCCAGCGTTGAACTTACAAGTAAACCTTACGAAGTCGAAACTCCCGATTTTGATGATTTTTGGTATATAAGTACTTCATTCTATTCTAAGGGATGCGTGTTTTGTCATTCGTGCCCATACGCAAGTTTAAGGGTGAAAATGAGGGTTGAAGTTACCTCTGCAAAATCAGTTTTTTAGCAATATCTCTAGAATGGTTCAATATTTTTTGATAATTCAAAAACTGAAAGATAGACATTTGTGAGGCCTATAACGTGGTAGAAACCAATTGTCAATATCTTGTTGGGGGTGGAAATAACAGGCACTCATGTGCCGTTTTTTACGGTTTTTTGCAATTTTACACCCCATGGTAAAACATAGCAATACGAAATTTTTTGTAATAGTAGAAAATTACAAAATAAAAGTTACCTGTTCGAGGGTTTTTTATTATTTTCAATTGTTACCCCATAAATAATTATTAAGTGTTGTAACTTTAGGGGTGAATTTTGGCTATGTATATTATTTTTTGAAATCGTATTTACGTGAGTTTTGAAGACATTTGAAGAACCTTTCAAATGATATATGAATGAGTACCCCAAACTACCCCTTAATGAATTATGCTAATCTGACTTTATGAAAAAATATTTTATTTCTATTAGTGATTCTACTCATAGTAATTATTTTATTTACCTTATCTAGTATATAATTATCCAATTTTTTATTTTAATTACTATTTCTACCAATTACAACCCCTTCTGAATTATTATGTATAATGGCAACAAAATTTGGTAACTTGACGAAAGAACGATTTGAAGAGTGTTTTACCAAAGTGTTCATCCTAAACAGCAACACAAAATCTGTTTGGGCAGAAAGCAAAGGCTTGTATGAAATAGTCCCACTATCCACATGTGTCGAAATTATGAATTTACCAAAGGGGTCTACTGTACTTATTCAAGCTCTAGAAGTTTACGGCTTTCGCCAATGGAAGAAATTCGTTAAACAGTTCTCGAACATTGTGTTGTTGTCATGATATGATTGTAATATTCACTTAAGGGATAACATAATTAAACTACAATCAGTCCATAATCAGTTTTCTTCCCCAAGATATACAGAATTATTCAAATATGCGTGGTACCAGAGTGAATTTCTAAATGAAAGACCAGATTTTTCTACAGATTTTTCATTCAAAGCCTATCATACAAGCCGTACATGTGACGATTGTGAATGTAACCTGCAGATGGTGCAAGCAAAATCTTTGCTTTGAACATTTCTTCCAAATCTATCTTTACTATAACAACTGCTGACCATAAGCAAGTTGTTACGTATATGGAAATATGTAAAATGTAGGGAATTTCTAGAATAATTGTAAATAGAATAATAGAATATTTTTCTATAAATTTATATTATCATAATTCGGAAGGGGTTGTAATTGGTAGAAATAGTAATTAAAATAAAAAATTGGATAATTATATACTAGATAAGGTAAATAAAATAATTACTATGAGTAGAATCACTAATAGTAATAAAATATTTTTTCATAAAGTCATATTAGCATAATTCATTAAGGGGTAGTTTGGGGTACTCATTCATATATCATTTGAAAGGTTCTTCAAATAACTTCAAAACCCACATAAATACGATTTCAAAAAATAATATACATAGCCAAAATTCACCCCTAAAGTTACAACACTTAATAATTATTTATGGGGTAACAATTGAAAATAATAAAATACCCTCGAACAGGTAACTTTTATTTTGTAATTTTCTACTATTACAAAAAATTTCGTATTGCTATGTTTTACCATGGGGTGTAAAATTGCAAAAAACCGTAAAAAACGGCACATAAGTGCCTGTCATTTCTACCCCCAACAAGATATTGACAATTGGTTTCTACCACGTTATAGCCCTCACAAATGTCCATCTTTCAGTTTTTGAATTATCAAAAAATATTGAACCATTCTAGAGATATTGCTAAAAAACTGATTGTGCAGGGGTAACTTCAACCCCCATTTTCTCCCTTAAACTTGCGTATGGGCACGAATGACAAAACACGCATCCCTTAGAATAGAATGGAGTACTTATATACCAAAAATCATCAAAATCGGGAGTTTCGACTTCGTAAGGTTTACTTGTTAGTGAAGGATTTCATTTTCCAGTGAAGCTGGATAAACAGTTAAAGTGTTGTATTTGTCATGTGAAGGCAAGATGGACATGTAAAAAGTGCGAAAAAACAATGTGTATAGAAAAAGGATGCTTTGAGAAATACCATACATCCGCCTAACGTCCCCATTCGAGGACGGCCTTGTATCTCTAGATTAGGTTAAAAAAAAATAATTTTTTTTTTAAATTTGTATTAAATATATTCTAAAGTTCATGTTTTAGTGTTCTATAACATTTTTTCCTTGTCAGTTTTCTTTCAGGCGTTAATGGGTTAAAAGTGGGCACCAAAGAGATAATCGCACAATATCAAAACTGTTCTATACAGAGCAAGGTGCGTTTATTGCAAATAATTGGCGCGGTTACTGCCAAAAGTTACAGTCTAATCGAAAACGCTACTAGCGATAGAGCTGAATTGTTTATGCACCAAGTTGCAAAATTTAATGGTGGAAAGGCGAGCGAGCTTCTTTGGTTGAAGAAATGGTTTCAATATTAGATACCTAGGAGCTGCGTTAGCAAAAGTAACAGCAAAAGTACCCAATCAACGATTGAAACGATTGGTAAACAATCGAACAAATAAAAACAGAAATCGCTTGGGAAGAATTTTACCAACATTTGAGCAAAAAAATAAGAACAATACAAACAAGGATAAAGATTACGGATTATCCTGTAAATCGATGCGCTAATCAAACAGCAAATTAAATTATTAAATGTTCCGGCAGATAAGCAAAACGAAATTCAAATAAAGACAGTGAAGCAAAGTGACTCTGAGGCCTAGTCCGACGAAAGAAAATGCCGTCTAACATCCTCTAAGTTCGGTGAAATCAACAAACGAACAAAGAATTTTGGAAATTCAGTGCACAATATTCTATACACTAATCCTACAGGAATCCGTCTTGATTATAGCAAAATGTATGAAGATGTTGCCAGAGACGAATACTCTACATTGACCAGCAATACGGTTGTGCGGTGTGGACTTTTTATGTGCACCGTAGGTTTTCTTGCCGCCTCACCAGATAGTTTGGTTGGTAATGATAAAATAATAGAAATTAAATGTCTATATTCCGCCAGGCAATTAAAATCTATAGAGGCACCCAATCATATTAAAACATTTTATTGTAAATTAGAAGGTAATAGTTTGCGATTAAAAAAGAATCACAATTACTATTACCAGAATCAGGGTCAAATATCTATAACGAAGCGACAAGTTTGTGATTTTGTAGTGTGGACTCCTAGGGGAATTCACATTGAAACAATTGAGGTCGATAACGAATTTTTTGAGAAAATGCTGCCAAAATTACAGCAATTCTACGATAACCATTTTGGGCCTGAACTCGTCGACAGCAGGCATAATCGTAGTATGAAATTACGGGACATGAGTTAGTTTAATTATGGTAAATAAAGAAACCAGATAAATCAAATTTGTGGCCTAGGCCTGATATTTATGCTGCTCAAAGTCGACAAAAGAATTTCAAATAAAAATGCCAGATATCTGAGTTACTTAACTTGTAAACCATACAAATCAAATTTGTGGCCTAGGCCTGATATTTATGCTGCTCAAAGTCGACAAAACAATTTCAAATAAATTTCTGAACCGACGCTAGATATCTGAGTCATTTAATTTCCAAATAATCAATAAAGAAACAATATTGATCAATAATTTGCTATAAAAAGATAAATAACTAATAATAATAATAACACAAATTTAGGTACACAGTTATATAATGAGCCAATATGAATGTTGAACAAGTTTCAGCTGTACTGTAAAACTGCATTTACAATGCGAAAGAATCAAAAATTCTGAGAATAATAGGAAAGTGACAGAAGATTTTAGGCAAAAGAAGAATCTGCCCATACCTGCCCTGAAGTACTTGGAATGGAGATCCCAGAGCAGGGAGAGAATACGAGGAGCGGTTTTAGTGGGTAGGCCCTGGATGGTCCAGGGAGAGTTCCACACTCCCAAACGACATTGGGTCGTTTGGGGTCTATAAAAGATTTCGCCTTCTCTCGAAAATCAAAACAAAAAACACCGGCCTATTATAATCATCCCCATCCTTTAATATCATTTCTGGCTCATAAATAAATAATAGAAAAATAAAAAGTCTGGGCGTTGGAATTATTAATTTTATGCGTTACTTTTTGTTCACACTGTATGTTGTCATACGGCATAGTACAAATCTGCAAATGCTAATCCAAAAAATTTCCGTAAAATCCATAAAATCTGAAATCGACGTCTTTATAAATTTCATAATGATCTCCAGCAATATGGACGATCCGTGGAAAATAGTTTTTCTCATTTTTCTTCACGAAATCCCGGAAAAACAGAAACATTTGTTTTCCGAAATCGATCATAAAAGGAAAGGTCACTAGCCACTATCAAGTGTTTACTACATACTTTCTAATTATTTACCATAGCTCTGTGTACAGTATCCCTTTTTTTTCGTAAACAATAAAAGTAACGTATACTTCAGCTGTTGGTTATTATATCAAAGTGAAGGATTTTTTCTTAGACAAAACACACCAAATTTTTGTAAACAATATTACCCCTTCATTTAAAAATAATAAACAGGTGATAGTAGTAAATGAACTTTTGTTTTTCCGGGATTTCGCGTGGAAATTGAGAAAAACGTATTTTGCTTGAATGTTTTCAAAATGCTTCTTTGTTTGGGATGAATTTTCCAATTTTTCACCAATTTCCCAAAGAGCTACGAGTTTCAAAATTTGCTAAAATGATCTCTTGGACCCACCAATAAATTTAAAATATTTTTCAAATCTCTTGTCAAATAATGGGAGGCACCATAAAAACTAAACAAGTAGTATACTTTTACGTGAAACGAATGGTATATGCTATTGTCAATTATTTTTCTAGTTTCGCTAATTACGAAAATTCACTCTACTTTATCAATTTTCATTGATTTGACTTCAGCATATTGTAAATAATCGTTTGGTCTATTTCTTCTGTTTTTTATTCTATTTTTTATCCATCTTTGTCTTGTTCGTTACTGGATCATCTGAGTATCTGTCGACAGCATAATAAATTTCATCTACCCCTTCGCTGCTTGAAATGTCTGATAATGCTTGAAACAATCGCCTGTATCACTCTCTTATTTTAATATGGACAACAGCGAAGAGAGCATGGAAGTAAAACGTAAGTTATCATGTATTGTTATTTTTCAAATTGTTATCAATTATTTATTTTCTTTCCAGTTGCTGAAGAACTCCAAAAATGTCAACTCAAGATAGTGCTGGTAGTAGCAGGAGCACCAAGGCCTCTGCTACTACCAGCACTGATAAAAGTGCAATCTGTTGCACTTGCGGCGGCCAAAGTGGTGGCGGCCACCACATGTTCCAAAACAAGGCCCGTAATAATGTAACAAAAAATGACTAATCTACCCAACCAGCGTTTAGAGCCGACTAGACCTTTTTTAAGATCAGGTGTCGATTATTGTGAGCCGATTCTGACAAAGGAAGGCCTCAGGCGCGTATGGAAAACTAACTATGAAATCATACATTTGTCTCTTTATATGTCTTTGCACTAAGGCTGTGCATTTAGAGCTGGTGTGTGATCCTCCTACGACAGAAGGATTTTTGAACACGCTACGACGATTTATGTTACGTCAAGATATTGATAAGGAATTACATTCAGATGATGCCACAAATTTTATTGCTAATGAAAGACAATTAAAGGAATTGTCTGATGTATATAGAAACGAAACAAGTAAAAGTGCAATCATTAACAGCTTGGCAGATCATAAGATTAAATGGTGTTCAATTCCACCAAGATCGCTGAAGCTCGGGGGCTTGTGGGAATCAAATATAAAATCACTGAAATTTCATTAAAGAAAATAATAGGCGAAACATTACTAAAATATGAAGAGATGCACACTTTTCTAACCAGAATATAAGCTTGTCTCAATTCCCGACCGTTAGTCCCTCTATCAAATTATCCTAATGATTTAAACGCCTTAACACCTGGCCATTTTTTTGTGGGAGAACCACTCATTGCCACTCCAGAGCCAAACCTGATGGAATTAAAGATGAATCGGCTTTCCCCGATTTCAATTAATTTAAGTGCCTAGACAGCATTTTTGGTAACGGTGGCAGGAGTGAGTATCTTACAAGGAAACATTCCTAGGTGTCACCCTCCGATTTTAATGAAATTTGGACATCTTAATCTCCATCGAATTCTAAGAGATGCATGTTTTTTTTTATCCGCGGAAAAACATATCTAGGGGGTGAAATCGTGACTCAAAGTTTAGACTTAAACGGGATATTTTTAAGTTTCGCATTCTTCCGGTTAAAATATTCAAACGGGACAAACGGCATTATTTTCAGGGTGAAAAATTATGTAGAAGTAAATTGCTTGCATATCGAAATGTTAATGAGGGTGGAAGTTATAAGGGTTGAAAATAAGAAAATTGCTATAAGTCAAAAACTATTCATCGGATTTTGACGAAACTAATGCCATTCGAAAGAAGAGGAAAAAGTAGAAGAAATCTGTTTTTGTATTTTTTCGAAAAAATTACGTTTAGGGGATAACTGCCCCTCAACCTTATTTGAATGGATCAGAAAAAAAACTTTACTATTCTTATAATTTGTATGTTTTAATTCATAAATAGTGCTTTTCCCATCAATTTTCAACAGTTGGGGCACATAACAATGGTATTTTCTTCATATGTTGCATATCTATTCAATTTTCATGTTGGACATTTTTGTTTATATGAATATAAAATAATTATTATTTTGCGATATATTTTTTCTAGATCTGTTATAAAACTTATTAATCTCATTTATCGACCACCAGAAATTAGTTGAAAGCTTATTTTTTGTAGTATTATAATTAAATAAAGAAATTCTTTCAAAAAACATTAATTGCGAGGCTTCTTGTGGTCGATCGCTAACCCCGTAACAACTCATATTAGTCAAATTTTATAATATATTAGGAGATTATTTTATTTTGTTATTGAGAAAAATGCACTTGGAATTATAATAAATAGATAAGTAGTACAACGGACATAAGGGTTGAAATTTGCTAAATTTTTATAAAGCAAATACTAGCCATTGTACTTTCACGAAATCAATTATTGTTGAAAAATATAACTTTCTCGACTTTTATGGAAAAACTCTATAGGGGGCGAATTGATATTAAAAATATAAATAATTGAACTTTGATAGTGATAACAAATAAGTTTTAGAATAATTCTACAAAAAATATATTCGAAAGTTATAATACAATAATTATTGTAGTATCTATACTCGTATAAAAAATAACGTTCAGCATGAAAATTAAAAGCATAGGCAACAGAAAAGAAAATAATATTATTTTTTGCCCCAACTACTGAAAATTGATAAAAAGCACTATTTATAAATTAAAACATAAAAATTATAAGAATAGCGAAGTTTTTTTTTCTGATACGTATTGATATGCTTGACGGGTGGTTACCCCCTAAACGTAATTTTTCGAAAAAATCCAAAAACAGGTTTCTCCTACTTTTTTGTCTTCTTTCGAATGACATTAGTTTCGTCAAAATCCGATGGATTGTTTTTGACTTATAGCAATTTTCTTACTTTCAACCCTTATAACTTCTACCCTATTTAACATTTCTATATGCAAACAATGAACTTCTACATTATCTTTCACCCTGAGGATAGTGCCGTTTGCCCTGTTTGAATATTTTAACTGGAAGTATGCGAAACTTAAAGAGTACCCCGTTTGAGCCTAAACTTTGAGTGACGATTTCACTCCCTAGATATGTTTCTCCGCCGATAAAAAAAACATGCATCTCTTAGAATTCGATGGAGAATAACATATCTAAATTTCATTAAAATCGGAGGGGGGCACCTGGGAATGTTGCCTTGTTAGTCAACCACAGACACGTGCGAAATGGAAGATGCCATCTTCTCGTCAAAGATGGCACCGCACAATTGCAATGGCAGGTCTACCCTGGGAAGGATGGCCTAATTCGCGTCGGTTTGGTAGGAAAAGCTTTTCCTCTTATCTTCACACCAAGCAATATTTAAAATGTAAAGGTTTTAGTTCAACAGGTTTCCATCCTTTAAATGAAAACATCTACCCAGATGCTGATTTTATACCCGCATCCTATTCTGATCGACCACCATTCGAAAAATCACCTATCAGAATTGATCAGGTGCCTTTTAGTCAGCCGACCACTTCAGACTTCGAAGTTATACACCGCAAATCGCCAACTTCTATATCGTCGATTATGATTTATCCACGCCCAAAAGTCGAAGCTCGTAAAGGAATAGGAAAGGGAATTTTGACTGATACTTCCTAAAAGCAAGAAATTGAAAATATAAAGGCTAAAAAGCATGTTTCAACTAAATCTAATCAAGCAAAGTCCATTAATCTTTTGGCAAAAAATTGATTAATGAATAAAAACAAATTCAAGAATGCAAATAGAATAAAAAGAATTCTACCAGAAACAGACACCAGTGAGGATTCTGTCAACTATTCACTAAGTGACACATCTGAAAAATATCTCCGAAAATAACAATGAGATTGAGAACCTACGGGCTGAGCATGTTAATAAGCACAATTACAATATTGGAGACTATGTTATATTTGTATTCGAAGGTTCCTATTTTGTCGGAAAGGTAGAAAACAATATCTAAAGGTGTATTATTAAAATCGATGCAGAAGTCACTTAAAAACTGGAAATGACCCGAAAAAGAGGATTTAAATCTGTACACGATAAGTGACATTATAGAAAAAATTAAAACACCTCAAAAAGTTAACAAAAACCGAGAAATTTATTATGTTCCACAAATACAGAAGTACTGGGATTTCTACTAAATGCTTAGGACATAATAATATACCCATAGGTATATTGCTAGTGTTCTTATAAAAGCCAGTAGTCTGATCCTAAAAATATTATGAATGGTATGTTGATTTTGTTAAGAATTTGTGAGTTATTTTTTGTTAAATATGTTACTAGACAGAAGATAATCGTTTCCTTAAGGGTCTCGCTCGAAGAAAGCTAGCCTGTCCTCAATTACATTGAAATTCCATAAGAAAAGCAATTCCAAAATCATTCGAAAACGACCAAAGATATCGCAATGGAAAATATCTGATTCGATTCGAAATTTAAGCTTCTACCGCCCTGACAAGGAAAAATTTAGAAAAGTCCCACTGGTTTTTTCGAAAAAATTCGAAAAATAGCGTTTTTCGGGCAAAAAAAGGTGTTATTTGTTCCAAGATCACTCTTTTAATAATCAATAAAATAAAACGAATCTTACATAGATAGAAACCAGAAAGTTGAGGCTAGCGCCCTGACATTCTAGATTCCAGATTTTCTTTTCCGTTCGGAAAATAGCGTCTAAAATTATCAAGTTTTTCGAAATAGCACATTCTAAGTAACTCGGTAGATGATGTGATGTGGTTTCGTGACTTATGATTGGCTAGATGAAGGTGAGGGGCAACTTGATTGTTTCTCGACGTCTATTGAACGAAGATTACAAATTTGCAAGGAAAGGTGAAAAATGCGAACTGCATCTCGAGCGAGACCCTTAAATATACATGTTTTACCCCCAAATTCTCGATGTGTCCTAAGTACACCGTAGTACAGGCCAAGGTACATAGGGTGTATTGTATCTTGGCCTTGTTTACCCTTTTTTTAAACGTTTTAAACACATGTAAGTATGAAATACACATTTCTGATATTTTGGTGGTGAATATTCTAATAATTGACCTTCTAAAATATGTAAATATGTATGTATGTGTACAATACATCAAATCGCAATAAAAAATAGATATAAAAAAAACTGTCCTAGTTACAACAGGTTCTCCTACAATAAACTTGTTCAAATTTCATCTACAGAATTGTTTTCAATAAATACGTGTTTGAAATAACGTTTCTTTTTTTTGAAATATAAGTCATCGGAAATGCTTTTTACACGAAAAAAAACACATGTAGGTAAACATCAGATCAACCGGCCAAAACCTCAACCTGTCACTTGTGTAGTCCCGAGGTGACTGGATAAGAGGAATTATACTGTATATTCATATTATCGAATTTTGTAAGTTATCAAGTGAACTTGGGTTGAAGCCCAGAGCATTCAATGGGGGCGGCATGTAGCGTCTTGAACACTACGGGACTGCAAATAAACCACCCCTATCATTCTCACCCCCACTGTAATAGTAACGAACATTTTAATACAAATAAAGTCAGTCCCGAAACGAATCTCAAGAGTTCAAGGACAACCGTCAGAGAAGCTAGTTTTAAAGGTAATTTTCAAAGTTAAAATTTCGTGCATTTTTCAATGGATTTTGATGCTGTAAACGACATTTGAAAGAGCATTTCGTCGTTGTTGTCGTGAATTATCAGGTTTTTGGAAATTAGAACGTAGTACAGAGTTACAAAAGAAAAACCGGAAGCATGTTTTTTTTATATTTTCGTTCATAACTCAGCCAATATTGCTTATTTTTCAATGAATATTACACAGCATGTATAAAATTAAAATCATTTTCCAATTATGATATTTTCCGATCGTATTGTTAGTTTTTCGGGAAATTAATGAAAAATGAATTGTAGTTGTTGTTACGAGTGGCTTACTTCATCTAGTATCGGATAGAGGGCCTCATCCTAATTACAGACTGCTTTATCATATATCGGGGACGACCACCTTACGTGTTTGCAATGTTGCCAAGCCTCTTTTTTATGATTGAAACCACGCCTTCGGTAATTTTGTAAATATTATTCGTATTTATAACATTTCGAATATTTGTAAGCTTTTTTCGCTTGTTGTTCTGTTGGTTGAAAAAAAAATACAAATATATATACATATATAGACGTCCCTACTTGTTTAGAATGTCTTTAAAAAAACATATAAATTAAAAACTCTCAAACAAGTAAGACAAATATATGACCGTAATTGCGTTAAAAACCAGAAAAAATACTGATAATTGACAAAAGAAATAAAAACCGAAGGTGTGGTTTTAAATCATAAAAGAGAGGTTTGACAACATTGCAAATAACTAAGGTGGTCGCCTCAGATATATGATAAAGCAATCTGTAATTATGATGAGGCCCTCCATCCGATACTAGATGAAGTAAGCCACTCGTAACAACAACAATTCATTTTTCATAAATTTCCCGAAAAACTAACAATGCGATCGGAAAATATCATAATTGGAAAGCGCTTTTAATTTTATACATGCTGTGTGAAATTCATTGAAAAATAAGCAATATTGGCAGAGTTATGAACGAAAATATAAAAAAAACATGCTTCCGGTTTTTCTTTTGTAACTCTGGACTACGTTCTAATTTCCAAAAACCTGATAATGCACGACAACAACGACGAAATGCCCTTTCAAATGCCGTTTACAGCATCAAAATCCATTGAGAAATGCACGAAATTTTTACTTTGAAAATTACCTTTAAAACTAGCTTTTCTGACGGTTGTCCTTAAATCAAAATATAAGCGACACTACCGGTCCAATCCAGAGAAAAAAAGTACTGTTTTATTATTCAAGATTCCTAATTAGCATGTTTGATTTGTCGACAAACTGTCTCTGTATTCAAAGAACACAATGTGAAAAGCCACTACGAAACGAAACAGTGAAGCTGGAGAAGTGAAAAAATTAAAGCTGATGGAACTGAAATCACAATTGAAAGTTCAGCAGAGAATGTTTACTTCAGCATTACAACAACCATCTAATATTGTGAAGGCAAATTTTTCCGTTTCATTTTTAATTGCTTAAAAAATGAAACCATATTCGGATGGCGAATTTATAAAAGAATGTTTAGAAGCCGTTGTAAAAGATTTTGTACCTTATAATTGTAAATTTTCTTGACATATTAGTTTATCCCGACAAACAAACAAATTGTTGCAAATCTACGTGATCGAATTCAAGTCTTCAAATATTTCTCGTTGGCTTTTGACGAAAGTACTGACATTTCGGGCACAGCAAAACTTGTAGTGTTCATCCGTGAAGTGAATGAATCATTTCAAATAACCGAAGAAATAATAAACTTGATCGGTTTGAAGGATACTACAAAAAAAAGAAGATATTTTTCAGGCTGTGGACAATTGTTTATACTAAAACAACTGGCTTTTAGAAAATCTTTATGGATTATCAACTGACGGTGAAGATAAGGGAGCTATAAAATAATTTTTAATAAATAAATTAGAATCAAACAATATTAAAACTGAAGATTTAATTAATATCCATTGTTTGATTCATCAGTAAAATTTGTGCGCTCGTGTAATGGACGTCATAAAAACAGTAAATTGTATTCGATCCCATGCACTTTCGCATCGACAATTTAAAGAATTTTTAGACGCAGAATTTAGAAGAATTTAGACGCTGGATCTGCTGTTATTTCAGTCGGGTCAGGTGATTAAGTCGTGGAAAATGTCTGCAACAGTTTTTTTAACTTACGCTGTGAAATTTGATTTTTTGATTTAAAATGTAAGGTTTTTCTTTGTTACAATGTAAACGAAAACATGTTAAATTTATACAATCGTAAACAAAAACTTGAAACTCGCAGCGGTTTTTCTAGTATACACTAAATAATTTTCTTTTAACATCTGGAATCTCGAGGATTTCTTCAAAAGTAAGCATATAACATAAACACCTATTACGGTAAAAATTAAACAGCTACCGAGGCGAATAACAAGCTAGTCGCATTTTTATAAGATGAATGTGCGAGAAAAACGTTTTTTTTTTTCAGGAGACGGTGTCAGAAAACCCAAGAAAAAACAATTTTCACGGGATCCTCAAGTCTTCCAGAGTCAATTTACGTAAAAAATTTGATTAACGGAAATATAGAAATTTTCGGAGTCATTTTTTCTCTAATTCGCTGATGAGTTATCGGCTCCTGCTTTTGATTTAAATGTTCTCTTGGGACTCCCTTAAATCCTTGAAGTGTTTCGAATCGCTCAACAATTAATAGGTGTAAAAACGCCGAGTATATGGGTATTTGAAGGAAGCACCCTGTATGCAAATTGGTATACGAGATTATAAGTTCAATTAAAAAAAATATGTATACTAAGAATTTGTGAACCGCATAATTTGGAGGAAACTTTGGAGCTCATAACAAAACGATAAAAAATTGAAAAAAATTGAAAAAAATCGAAAATTCCATAAACGAGACAATTTTTTTGATTATATTAAAACATCATTTTAAAAGACAAAATTTATGATAACATAGACTCACCTTAACTGGACTACCGGAAATTCTTCGTTAAAACACAATTAAAAAACTCACAAATTCACTAAAAAATTAAAATAAAAAATTTAACGGATTACCACAACTAAACAACACTCTGAAACGAATACGATAACAAAATGGTGGACTTCTGATTCTGTAGCACCTAATATACGCTTTTCCCCTCTCACAACTATCATCTCTAGTAAACAGAATAAATGTCGATAATTACAGGAAACTGTAAGGAAACTCTGCATTTATATTTAGGTTTTTAATCTTTAAATTAACTATCGAAATATAGAAAATTTTATGATTTGCATAATTGAATTATATTACAAGTTAACAGATAGAAATACCTATTTTATTGAAGTTTTTATAATTCAAATATATACTGCAAATTGTTAGCATAGATAATCTAGATACCCCACCTCGTCAACCGAAATAGTTTTCAGTTTTTCTTATGAAAGATCCAGATGACGCCAAACGCAATCGGAACACGCTGTAACCAATGGTTTGAAACCATGCTAATTTAAAAATGAAAATTGCGGGAAGTTTAAATCTTTTTCTTATATTATACTGAAATTGAAGGTATAAATTCAAACACAAAATAATTTTATTTAAAATATATTAATTTTAATAAATATAAAAAAAATACATTAAATACAAAAAATCACATGCAGTTACAGTACAGTAATTAATATTATTATTAAAATACCTATCAATAAATAATCAAATGTTTAAGATTAATTAACAAATAACAGAGAAAATTATGATAGGTAATTTATGATAAATAGCGATTTAATAAATAAATATAAACTAACTATAGCGGAAACTACGTACATTTATGAAAAGTTTTTTGATTAACTTTATGGAATTTATTTAGCTAATTTTACTTATTTGTTAATTCAATTTCACCAAATAGCCCTAAAGAATCGGCAAATATAACCGCGAAACTGTCGGCACACTAGTAATTTAATTACAAGTTCAAATATCTTATATCCCATATCATGATTGAAACTTTTCGTTAATCTTCCAGAGGTTATCAAAATCTATCATAGCTGATAATTGTTTATGTCGTCAGTCGAGTTGATAGTCACTCTGCTGGATTTCTTGGGAAAAAATGTGAGGGAATCTTTTCATCCTATATTTCCATAAAACACAACTAAAATGAAAAAATTGCAAATTAGAGGGTAACCTGAAAAAATTAGCTAAAAAAAATGTACTTACAGTTTGAGACACAATAATCACATAAATTATTTGAAAAAAAAATCGAATTAAATCAACTTTTCAATTTTTACTTTAATAAATATTGTTATTAATTGTTTATCTTCTAATAAGTAATAAGCTAGCAGCGGGATTTTGCCTCGAATTTGGGGCAAACACGTGACTTCTTCAAACTCTATTGCAGTTAGCGATCGACAATAACAACTCGATACCGTATTCGAATAACCCCTCTACTCGTTTTTGTTGGATCGTTTATAATCATTCAACGTAGTTGATGAAATGAATGGGCGACGTCACAAACAATAAACAAGCGGTTCACTGTAGCTGATTTTTGCCCTTCTCTTGCTGGATTTTCATAAGCGGAGTGAGTGGGTTCAAGTCTTTGCACGAACCCAATAATGTTCGAGAATCGGTCTATCGTTTTAGTAATTGAAATTACAGTAAGAATCGAAAGTCACGTACGTCTATGATGTACGTAGACGATTGTCGCGCGGCATCTAAAGGCTGGAACACGATCACTAAGATTAGTAATAAGTAGAGTTAAGGTCCACAGGCCACCAAAAAAAATTTCGACTGTCAAAACTTACCAGTGACGTAACTGATTTCATGTTTCAAATCATTTGTAATTTGCTGGTAATTAATTAAATATAAAAATGATTTCCTTTATTCATATTTAATAAAATGGTAAATTAATTTAGAATAATGGATAATTGATAAATTTGTGCGTAATATTTCATTTATTTTTGAGTATAAATCATTTGTTTATTAACCTAATCGAACTACAATGAGAAAATAACGGGGGGGGGAAACTGAATCTGTCAAAATTTCGCTAAAATCAAACATCTGCGTTTTAGCGGTGGCGTTGCTAAGTCAAACGGATTATTATAATTGGTCGACTGTTTTTCTAAATTCTGTTGCTATCGATATAGGGCGCCTTGACTTGTTGTTGTTTATTGTCGGCTAAAACAACTGATTCAACATCGAAACTTATGTGCCGCTCTTGTCAAATTTTTCCAAAATTAGATCCCCTACTGTTCCTTCTACGGAGCGAAATCCTAACTCTAGTAATAAGTCACCAACAAGCAACATAATATTAAAGAGAGAGGGTGCGATGATGAGAAGAGAAAAAACTCAATTCGAAGCGCCACCTGAACGAATCATAAGAAAACTACCACGTGATCACCGGACTCTCCCACCCATATAAGTGGAAGCAGCCGTGGTGCGATTATATGGTGGAACAGGGCGCATGATTTTCCATCTCTCTTGCACAATTTGACGTCAACTTGGTCATGTCAACATAACCTATAGAAGACTGTATTTTTTTTTTAATAAAATAATAATTTTTCAAAAATTTGAAAATTGTCGAAAAATTAAATTACCACACAATCACCAAATTACCACAACAATTAATTATTATTAGTACTATTAATTTTTATAAGTGAAAACAGTGCAAAGAAAAATCAACTCGAATTTTCCGCGATAATTCAGGCAATTTTCAAAATATCACAAAAAGGGCTTCGCATTCCCTTCGGCTTTTGTAGCAGCTTTCGAATGAGGGATTGATTAATGCTGTAAAATTAAAACTGTGCTCAAATTCTTATATTTCCTCCCAGACATTTTCTTAATTTTCCGAAAAACTAACCATGAAATCGGAAAATTTCTTAAAGGTTTGAAAAGAACTTTCTATTTGCTATCTAACAGTACAAAAATTTTTGCAAAATAATCAAAATTGGCCAAGTTATAAGAGAAATAACAAGAAATTGTACAAAAATACGAAAAAAACATATTGTTAGATTTTTATCTGTAATTCAAATTTATATCAATATTTTGAAAAACCGAAAGGACCGTTAGAGGCTACAAGAAGTGCTATTTCCAAAAATCTGTCTGCGTTTGCCGTAGTCCAAAGGACAAGCGAGAAATCGCGAGTTAGAAATTCACATTTTCGGTGGTTAAAATTATCGCAGCTACTCTTCTAACTTAAAACGTTATTTTTGACCAAAATGACGTAATGCGCAAAACGGACCAAAATATGACATCTGCGCTGTCCCACCATATAATATTCACACCACGGAAGCAGCGAAGGAGCCTGTTGTTAGCCTCTATCGACAAGAAACTAAACTATTTGATCTACAACGAACGAATTGAATTTACTTTTTCTGTTTATTCGTTGAAGTTTTTGCATCAAATCCACCGACAATCTTTCCTAAACCTTCACAATATGATTTGAAACAATTATCGGCGTTGTGCGAAATCTTACAAAATTACCTTGTCTCTCTTGATATGTGAAAACGTTCATTGCGATACTAAAACTGCGTCACGGCGTCACTTTATTTCTGAATTATAAAAGAAATCTTATTAAGCTATCTAGATTTACAACCACAAATACCTACAGTCAAAATTTATCAAATAATAAAATATTATAATTAGAATTCAAAGTAAAAAAAGTCCTAATAGCCTTTAGGTGTTGAAATCCACGCCAAAGTATTCTATTTTGTCGTATAAATTTTGTGTAATTTTTCATAATTTTCATCCCTGAATGTTTTATTCTCTATTTTTATTCACTTTTATAGGTCCTTTTGATACAATAAGTAAATAAGCAGATCCTTAATTTGTAACATTTCTTATCGTTGATTTTATACATTCATTACATTTTCATTTCCCTAATTGACCCGTTTATTAACCAAGTTAATGATGCACGGAGGTAATTGTCCCTATATTGAAAAACAAGTTTCAAAAGTCGAAATATAAAACAAATAATAAATTTAAATTGAATTCTGGTGGAATAATTGAAAGCAAATTGAAAGAGCTTTCCAAATATCTGAGAAATATTCGATCAGTCCTGCAGCTTTCTAAAAAATTAAAAAAAAAATCATTATATTGAAAAAACACAAGTGCAATTTTAGAGAAAAAATCGATTCCAAATTCAATCTGGACTCTCTAAATGCTGGAAAGATTGACTTTTTTTTTCATTTCTTACTTTAGAAATTGCAAAATGCAATTGGTCATTCATTGTCGGAGTTATTTAACTTTAATTTGTCTGAATCAACGATATACATCAATAATTTATATCACAGTTGGCTGTGGTTTTGGTCGTAGCCTATTTCATACTTTATAACATTTGACATTTTTTTATTCAAAAAAAAAAAAAAACAGAACCAATCCACAACGTCACATAATCAAAGCACAGCAGGGTGAAATGTCGTTGAACGCTCCATCATAGATGACTTAATTTTGATGTTATAGCTTGAATATCACCCTCGAAATATCGAACCAATTAATTACAAATACAATAAAATAAAATTCTCAAATAATTCCGAGGATCTTGGGAAATAAGCAAACAAACATCCTAGAATTGAGAAAAACCTAAAAAAAATGAACTTAGTAAGAATTCAATCTTACAAAAAGTTCGATTATAACTAGTTAAAAAAAAAAGAAATTTTTCATTGCCTGTTATTCCTTTAAAGATGAAACAATGTGCAACAATATCATTAATTTCTTGTTTTGAAAAAATTATTAAGATATTAAGATATTAAGAATTGTTCTATATTGTAAATTTAAAGTGGTTTCCGAACATCCAAAAAATTCTTCATTTGCTCTATTGGTCCTTCCGAAAGTTAACAAAACCATTAAAATTTTTATTTAAGTCTTTTTTTCTATTTTTACGTTTAAACGATTTTATCCCATTTCTAGAGCTTTGTCTGTGAATCCAATTTCTGGGACTTCAAGAGAATAAATTCAACTGTAATTTTAACCTATTAAGGTCACAGGATAGCTGTGAGATTTCTAACCGGCAAAAATGTGAATTTCTAACTCGGGATTTCTCGCTCGTCCTTGGGACTACGACAATCCCAAATCAATTTTTGAAAAGGGCATTTCTTATAGCCCCTTATGGTTATTTCCGTTTTTCAAAATGTTGATACAAATTTGAATTACAGACAAAAATCTAACATGTTTTTTTCTTGCTTTTGTATAATTTTTCGTATTTTCTCTTATAACTTGGCCAATTTTGATTATTTTGCAAAAATTCTTGTACTGTTAGATAGCAAATGAAAAGTTCTTTTCAAATATTCAAGAAATTTTCCAATTCCGCCGTTAGTTTTCTGGAAAATTAAGAAAACGTCTGGAGGAGATATAAGAATTTGGGCACAGTTTTTATTTTACAGCATTGATCAGCCCCTCATTCGAAAGCTGATACAAAGGCGGAGGGCAAGGTAGAAAGCTTTTTTTGAAATTTTGAAAATTGCCTGAGTTATGGCGGAAAAAACCAACTGGTTTTTCTGGCATTGTTTACACATATTAAAATTAATTATTTTGCTTTGAAATACATACGGTTAGGTAGATAATTTTGTCCTGTTTCCGATTGGCCCGTTATTTTTGTAAAAAAATGTTGATTTTCTAGAAGAAAATTGAGTGGAAATCCAGAGTCGTTATTTTACAAAGATTGTCCGCGTTACACTTAAACAGTGTGGGTTTGCCTAATGGAAAGAAATGACCATAAGGGGCTATAAGAAATGCCCTTTTCAAAAATTGATTTGCGGTTGTCGTAATCCAAAGGACAAGCGATAAATCCCGAGTTAGAAATTCACATTTTTGCCGGTTAAAAATCTCACAGCTACCCTGTGCCCTTAAAAGTAATTATTTTACAACAAAATAGAGAAAGTTTAGTAAAAGATTTTATCTATTTACGTAATTACACAATTACATTTGAGAAAACTGAACTTGCTTGGTCGGAAATTCAATAAGAAAAACGTGTGCTTACAAATTAATTTGATGTATTCAATATTAAGTAACAACTTACAAGGTGTATAACGGTATTTCATTTTGCAGTTGACTATGCCTTTTGTCACCTTAGATTGTCGTAGCTTTATCCGAGCACTTGAAAAATACACCAAGAAATGTCAAATTTAGTAAAGTTTGAAGTAATCAATAAAATTGCTATCTGGGGCGAAACAGTATTTGCTCTTATGTCCGTTTGATTAAAAATAACACTAACCATACGGTTTTTCACCTCAAAGTTGGTCATTTTGTCTAGTCTCTATGCTTTCTTCAAACACCTGTCCAAATTAATGTCAAATGTAAAGAAATTTAAAACAATTTACGACACTACATAACAAAAACAAAGTTAATTGCGAAATAAATCACCGTGGTACACACGATTAATTTTTATCATCTTGTGATAACAGATTTTATACAATCCCATTTAGTAAATCTTTGATTAATTTTTTTATCTCTTTAGCGAAGCAATGGGAAGGTTGACACAAATTCTAAATGGTGATTGTCAAACCATTCGACTGTTTATGGGAATCATCATTGTCATTATTTATTTGCTCCATTTGATTTAAATGATGTATTCAAAGCCTCCTGATTATTAATTTGAAGACTCGCCTTCTAAAAAACTTTCAGTAAAATCTATTTAAATTTAGAATGGATGAAAATTGCTAAAATTGCAAATTTTAGCAATTAAATTATTTATCATTTTCAAAAAAAATACAAGTTATTTTGACTATTATTAATCGTATAACTATTATTACCATTTTTATTAAACACCATTCTTTTATTGTTGGATTGGTTTTCAATAACAGAAAATCATATTGTCAGTTTTTCTGTAACTATGGTGTTAATATTCCAGGTACTATTCATTGAGTTTATTAATTATCTTTTCAATCCCAATTTAAATTATTATCATTACAATTATTATTGAAATTATCAACAAAAACAAAACCAAAAGATAAACATTTTAATCTTTAGTAAACATGTTGATTAAGAATCAATTACAATTCTTCATATTGCAATCTTTAGTAACACTCATACTGATTACTTGAATTAGTTAAAAATTAATAATTGCGGATAGACAGAATTCAGAATTTTAAAATAACAGCTTATTAAAAGACTAAACATTTATCATTCGTCGTTGTTGAAACTTGATGATTTAATATTAAAATTGGACTTACGAATTTTTCTAAAAAAAACAATTTAGCGTACTTGTATTCTGTTTCTAATTTCCTACAAGAATCTCTTACAAATTAACAAGAACTTCAATCTTGTTAATCTTCTGTTGCTGAATATCATTGAAAATCGTCAACTTTGTAATAAAAAAAATCGTGTTATAAAAAGGTAGAATTGTAAGACTATTTTACCAAATTGTAAGAATCTCAGAATGACTACCTGAATTATGGTTGGAAATAACAAATTTTCAGTCGTCGTACCATTCAATTCGAGACCAATTTCAATCCAAATCTCCACAATAATTTTTATTATTGATGGTTTTTTTGTGTCCATTGATCCATTTTCAGAATTCTCCCACGATTGTGATTGGTGAAATCATCGGAATTTAATAATTTTCCATAAGAATCATTTACGACTGTCTAAAGAATAAAAAATTAACGATTAGAAATTTTGTGGACAAATGAATTTCATTCTTGTTTATACCGTTTGAATTGTTAACATTCCGATAATTGTTAGAATTGTCAGATTTGTTTGTTCTTTGTAACATTTATCTTGACAACATTTCAGATAAATTTCACCAAAACCTAAAAAACAACGAAATTTGTGCTTTATTAATTATTAATTAGCAATTATTGATTTTTATGAAACCGAACTTGTCGACTTGATTGTTGCAGACGTTAGAAACATAACCTCACATATTGAATTTGCACTACTGTCAGATATTTCTCTAGTCAATGTTTATTATCATCAAAGAATACCTTTCTACAAATATCATCAATAGAATTGTTGTCAATTAATGTGGTAATGGGTAAATGTGTAGGTTACGGGCTTTTGCTAATATTGAACCGATCGTTATGAAATTTCACATATCGCATCAAAATCACTCATAGAATTCAATTCTGACTGCGCCTTGTCGAAATTTTGGCCCTAAAATCCTTAAAAAGGGCCTTTTGTCTTGGCCAATTACAACAACTTGATTGACAATTTGACATTTATCTGAGAAAAATGCCGTTCAAATTTGACATTTGTTTGACAGTGTTGTCATTTAACCATTTTATTTAATGTGCATTTATAAATTATTGGTAATTGAAATTGATTAAATTTTCATTCCTGCTTTGATTTTAGATGGTATAATTATTTCTAAAAGTATTTTTAAATGAACTGAGTTTGATTATGTATCGTGTATGTTGTGTTGACTATACCAACTCTAGGTTGATACATCGCTCGAGTGTGGCAACACTGTCAAACAAAATGTCAAATTTGAGCGGTATCTCTCTCAGATAAACGTCAAATGGTCAATCTAGTTGCTGTAATTGGCTAAGACAAAAGGCCGGTTTGAAGGATTTTAGGGCCAAAATTTCGACAAGGCGCAGCCAGAATTGAATTCTATGAGGATTTTGATGCTATATGTAAAATTTTCATAACGATCAGGTCTATATTAGCAAAAGCCCGTAAACTACACATTTACTAACTTATGAAAAAAAATTCGTATTGACAATACTGTATATATATGCCAGCGTTGTCTTGATTTTAATTGTATCTTTCATAAACATTTACTTGACTAGAAATTTGGGAGAGTTTAAAATTGTCAATAATTTTCACCATAACGCAAAATAACAAGACTGCATGCCTCATCCATCTAATAATTATCAAGGATCTGAATTTTTTAATCAAATAAAGCAAAATTAAAATTTTCAGAATTAGTCAATATTACAGGAAACTATTAACGCCAGGTTAAGTAAGTCTTGTGTCCTACAACTTCATTCTTTACACAGGAAGAGTGCACAGAATTCCAATTGAATTGTTGGCTGATTGGCAACATATTTTAAGGATTTATAAGGGGGCTCCTAATGAACATTTCAGTGAAAGTTGGACCATGTAGCTCATTGGGAAATGAGTAATATCAAATCTAACTTTTGAAAATTCAACAATTGTCTAGAGGGTTTTCAACACAATGAAAGTGTTGAATTAATGTAATACATTCATAACATTTTGATTTTTACCATTTGCCCGTTAGACTTCGAAAAAAATTAAAAAAGTAAAACCTGAGCTTGATCGTGAAAAAATTGAAATGCAAAAGTCATTCGCCTCCCTTTGTGGGTCACAATAGTTTAGTATCAAGTTTTAAATTTGTTTTCCAACAGCCGATCTGGCGAATTTTTTTATTCCGCAAATCGGTTTAACAGGCTCAGAGTGACATATTCCTTATCCACGATGTAAGAAATGTGTCCTTGGTGAAAAATGGAGGGTACTTAATGAATTAATAAATAATTTACATGCTCGGCACTCCCAGAACGTTTGAAAACCACTGGTGTAGTCTCTTAAAACGATCCAATGTTTATTTATTTAAAGAAAACCAAGCCTACAATACCCCTACAATGACCCTAACAATAAATAAACCCTAGCAATCTTTCGTTGTATAGTTGTTGCTGTTATAAAACCGCTGACACATTGACAAAACCTTATCAGCACAGACCTAAATACACCAAAATCGTCAAGATACTCTTCTAGTAACAAAATGACAAAATTTGCACGTATTAAGTCTATGACCTCTCCCACCGTAGAATAGAGTGCGTATTCGACATTTATTTAAAACCAAAAGCAATAATATATTAACCATCTGTGTGAAATAATCTAAACACCTTTATCAGTTTAATTTTAAAATAAAATTGATAGGCTGTCAATATTATAAAAGTAATTATTATTCTAATAAGCGACAAATCTAATTAGGTAAGAGAACGTTTTTTGGATCCTGATACTAGTTCATAAAATATATAGTTTTTGGTTTTTGAATTTTCGATACTATAATGGCGAAACGAAAATTACAAGGTACTTTAAATGATTTTTTGTTAAAAAAAAAAAAACTTGAATCTGTGGATGATAAACAGACTACAGACTACACTAAAACTAGTGGTGCCACTTTTGAAGGTGGTTCAAATTCAAGTGAACCATCACAATCAGAAAACACAGGCAAAGAACTGATTGAAGCTGACACTAATTATTTAGACATCGGTCACTGCTTTAACTCAAGACTAAGTGATGATTCTAAGTTTAAATTGTTGACGTCCGGATGGGTTCCAGATGAAAGATATAAATTTCCTATTTCTCAAAAGCGAAATTTAAAATTCTAGTTAAACTGGCTTAAACGTTTTCCTTGGTTGAGCTATACAGCAAAAGACGGCGAAGGTGCAGTATGCAAATATTGTGCAATTTTTGCGCATGAATTCAGCGGAAAAGGTAATCATCAAAAATTAAACGCGTTAGTTACAAAACCATTCAATAATTGGAAAAATGCGTTAGAAATATTTGATCGACATAGTAAACTCAATACCACAAAAGTAGCTCTATTAATGCTGACAATTTCATTGCAAATTTTAATACTTCTGTGCCAAATGTCATCATGAAATTAGATACTTGTCGTGCTAAACAAATTTCTGAAAATAGAAGAAAGTTGACACCTATAATTAAAACGATTATAATTTGTGGTCGTCAAGAAATAGCACTTCGCGGAACTTCTGATTCTGGACCGTTAAGTTTAGAACAAGCAGAACCGGTTAATAATGATGGAAATTTCAGGACATATTGCGTATGCGCCTTTCATGTGGAGACAAAGATTTAATTGATCATATTCAGTCAGTCATTAAATGCTATGTATATGAGTCCAATAATACAAAATAATATCATTCAAATATGTGGTAAAATCATACAAGATGAAATTGTTCGTAAAATCAACAAGGCTCAATATTTTTCAATTCTGGTGGATGAAACAACCGATATTTCACGTACTGAGCAGTTGTCTCTTTGTGTAAGGTACATAGACTGTAATGATGGAAATAATAATGAAGAATTAAAATATTTTTTACGTGAAGACTTCCTGCAATTCGTTGATGTGCATAGTACAACAGGTGAAAATTTGGCAACGGTCACGTTAGAAACATTAAGAGCCCTCAGAATAGATTGTACATGGTTGATTGGGCAAGGGTACGATGGTGCAGCTGCCATGAGTGGTAACTTAAAAGGTGTGCAAGCATTAATACGGGAGAAATATCCAGCAGCATTATATGTGCACTGCATTGCCCACTCCTTGAACCTAGCACTTGCTCATTCCTGTAGCGTTCAGAGTGTTAGAAATTGTATCGGAGCCATAAAATTTATAGGAAATTTTATAAAAAATTCAGCTATGCGAACTTAAATATTAAAAAATAAAATTAAACTAAATGGACCAAATTAACAGCTATGTGTGGTACACGCTGGATAGAAAATCACGACGGACTGATAAGATTTTGTGAAATGTTCAAAGTAATTGTTGAAACCCTGGAAGAAATTCAATTAGTTAAAGATATGGAAGCCTCCTCAAAGGCGCTACAATACTACAGGGCCATTATGACAAGTGAATTTATTATTTGTTTAGTAATAGTATCTACTTTGTTTGCTTTTACATTACCTCTTTGCAAAATGCTTCAAGCTGTAAATTGTGACCTTTCTGAAACTATTAGACATGTCAATACTATCATTAGCCAAGTAAAGAACATGAGAATGAATATAGATACAATCTTTGGCGATATTTTTAAGGAAAGTGAAAAGATATTGAAGTCAGTGGATGAACAAGAATCTATAAAAATTCCTAGAATCATTACTCGCCAACAAAATCGTACAAATGTCAGTATAGCCTCACCGGAACATTATTTCCGTATTGCTGTTACAATTCCTTTTTTTGACGATTTCATTCAACAACTAACTGAAAGGTTTGCGAAGCACAAAGAAACACTATCATCCTCACATTCTTTAATACCAAATATTTGAAGATTTTGCTATATATCAGAAATTTTTGGACATCGATACCTTAGCGACAGAACTTCAATTATGGAAACAAAAATGGATTTCACAACCTCAAGTTGACACTCCGAACAACGCATTTGAGGCATTATCTCAATGTAATTAAACTCTTTTTCCCAATATTCATAGTCTTTTAAAAATTCTTGCGACGTTGCCTGTGTCAACAGCTACACCAGAGAGATCCTTCTCAACGCTAAGGCGCTTAAAAAGCTACTTAAGAAATTCAACTGCCCAAGAGCGTCTTTCAGGTCTTGCTTTATTAAGTATACATAGGGAAATTTCAATAGACACAGAAGATGTTCTAAATCGTTTCGCAAGGGAAAAAAAACAGAAATGTTCAGCTTCTTTTATAATTAATGTTAACATAGGTTATTAAAAAACAACTATCGTTATTAATATTAAATTGGTTATTGTACATTACTTGTCGGTGCTTATCTAAAACCCACCCTGAAATTTTTTTCTAGATACGGCCCTGGCATCAGGGACCCCCCTTATAAATCCTTAAAATATGTTTCCAATCCCTCGACAATTAATAGGAGTTTTGGGTGGTTTGACTACAAGGTAACGGTATTAAAATCAAAGTTCTACCGGTTAATTTATCGATTACTGCTCTTAATTTAAAATTGTTTAACGAACCTTCGGGGCTATTTTCGTTTGAAAAATGTCTAGTTAGATTTTCACAATTACAATGAAAATGCAGAGAGTATGAGTATTTCCTTCATCATTTGGTACCGTGTCGATAAATAATCTTAAGCGGCCGGGTCACAATTCGAAAAAAAGAGTAGAATTTTCGATAAACAATTTCGCTTTAATTTTTCACTCAAAACTCAAGTCCTTAGGCTCATCTTAAAGAGCATTTCAAGCTGCTTAGGAAGAACTTTATATCCTTTGAAAAATGTAGAAATTTTGAGTTATAAAAAAAAATCTAGAAGCCTGTTTTTTACTTATTTTCTCTCATAATTCTATCAAAATTAATTTATTTGCAATGAGAATAGAGGCCATCAATAGCAAATTAAAAGAGCTTTCCAAATATGCCAGAAATTTCCCGAGAGGCTCTGTAGTTTTTCGGAAAATTGAGAAAAATGGAATAATTTCACAGAAAGAATTCAAGTGTATTTTAAAAGGTAGAGAGTTGAAAGTCACATTTTCTGAAAGCCAATATAACGGCAAGTAGAAGGACAAAACTAAATTTTAAAATTTTGAGTTTTCCTAAAATTATAGGGAAATTCGTCCGCCATTTTCACTTGTTGAACGTAATTGTTCTGCATCTGTTTTTTTTCAGATTGTACGCGATTCTTGAATTTCCCGAGAATTTACTTAAAATTTTCAAAACTCATCTTCGAAAGATCATTTACGCTTCCTTCATATTTGAACTTTCAGAAAATCCGGCATTTATATGATTCTCTATAAGGTGGCGCAAAATTTTTGAAATTATCACATTTTTATTAATTTGCTGGAAACCTCCCAAATTGGTCTGAAAATTTCTTGGATATTTGTAAAGTTTCTCCGATTTGATAACATAAAACGTTAATTAATTTTCCTCTGTAACTCAATGTTAGACCTCAATTAGAATTCTCCGAAACAAAATATGCTGTTAAATAGTGCTTGTTTATGAGTAAAGAGGCGTTTTTAAATATTCGCGCTGCCGCGTCGTATATTTGGCAACGTAGACTGTACGTCATAGTTGTTTAACAAATGAGCGACATAACCTCGCAATGATACAGTACAAACTCAAGCAGTTAATTGTAGTACAATTTCTATCCCGTAGCATCAGAAATTCATTAATGTGTAAGATAAATTAAAGGATACACTCACGAATGTATTAAAAAATCGAAAAATTGTCGTTTTAAATCGGAAAATTTGATAAACAAAGTCAGTGCGTTTGAGATTTCGAGCGAATGTCAACATTGTCACATGACAAACGCACATTTGACCGTGTCCATAGGCGTAGTTAATTTTTTCTATCTTAATTCTTATGAATTTTACTAATACTCCCTCATTTATTTTAAAAACAGGCAGAAAAGGTCGTAAATGCTAATTTTTATCAAGTTTTCTTATTTAAACGACAATTTTTTCAATTTTTTAATGGAAATTAATACAATTTTGAATGTATTTTACGATCTATATGCTACGCCAATGAATTCCTGAGAGTGGGTGATAGAAGATAGATAGAGACGTGGTGTAAATATTATATGGTGGAACAGTGCAGATGTCATATTTTGGTCCATTTTGCGCATGAACGTCATTTTGGTCAAAAATAACGTTTAAGTTAGAAGAGTAGCTGCGATAATTTTAACCACCGAAAATGTGAATTTCTAACTCGCGATTTCTTGCTTGCCCTTGGTACTATGGCAACCGCAGATAGATTTTTGGAAATAGCACTTCTTGTAGCCTCTAACGGTCCTTTCCGTTTTTCAAAATAGTGATATAAATTTGAATTACAGATAAAAATCTAACAATATGTTTTTTTCGTATTTTTGTACATATTTCTTGTATTTTCTCTTATAACTTGGCCAATTTTGATTATTTTGCAAAAATTTTTTTACAGTTAGATAGCAAATAGAAAGTTCTTTTCAAACCTTCAAGAAATTTTCCGATTCCATGGTTAGTTTTCCGGAAAATTAAGAAAATGCCTGGGAGGAAATATAAGAATTTGGGCACAGTTTTTATTTTACAGCATTAATCAACCCCTCATTCGAAAGCTGATACAAAAGCCGAAGGGAATGCGAAGCCCTTTTTGTGATATTTTGAAAATTGCCTGAATTATCGCGGAAAATTCGAGTTGATTTTCTTGCACTGTTTTCACTTATAAAAATTAATAGTACTAATAATAATTAATTGTTGTGGTAATTTGGTGATTGTGTGGTAATATAATGTTCGACAATTTTCAAATTTTTGAAAAATTATTATTTTATTTTAAAAAAAAAAATCATACAAACAGTCTTCTATAGGTTATGTTGACATGACCAAGATGATGTCAAATTGTGCGAGAGAGATGGAAAATCATGCGCGCTGTTCCACCATATAATATTCACACCACGGATAGAGATACACAATTTTTTATGTTGCCAAATAGTGCGACATGGTGACGTCACGGCTCCCTGTAGGGAGCCAAACGCCTCTCTTCATTTATGAGTTGCAATTTTTACAAAAAGTAATACATTGATTCTCAAAAACTGGAAATTGTCAGTCGCTGAAAACAATATACACCTGTTGGACTAAATAAAACTTTTGATTTTATGCAAAAAAACTGTATTACAAAACGATTATTCTAACATTCCAATTCAAACAATTTAATTCAGCCAAATCAAAAAGTTTCAAATTCGTTGTAGGCATTTGGTAAGGATACAACACTAGGCGAAAGTACCATATCAGTAAAGTGAACATCAGGAATATGGAAATTTTGCAATTCAACAATTGATGGTTTTGTTATAACAAAATATGCAGCCGGATGACGTTTCTTATATTTTGTTAAAATCGAATTAATTTCTGTATAAGTTATCAAATGGCATTTGTTGATACGAAAATATAGGAAAATTAATTGTGGATTATAATCAAAGAATCTTTCTAGCACTGGATATTCAGCTGAATCAATTTCATCACAGATAATACTAATACGTTCCAATTTTGAACTTTCATTATGGCAGAACGCGTCTAAGTTCTTGAAATAGGAATAAAACGATTTTCTAATTTGAAATCTTTCAAATTTGAAATCTTGCCATTAATCAAAGCTTTATATAAATTTATATTCAACACATCATTGTGATGTTCCGATATAATTTTTAGCACCTCCAATTGTCTACAATTGTCCAACATCTAAAAAAGTAAATCCATAATTATGATAGTGTGATAAATAATAGGTATGAAATTTACGCTAATTAGAAATTTTCCATTATTAATCATCGATATTTCAAACGACAAATATTTAAGATATTTTAATTCAGAGAGTACTGGCAAAACACAATTGAAATTCGTTAAGATTTTCTCCTGAGCTACAAAACATAAAATTATTATTATTAGGGGGTATGGTCAGTTGGTAAGGCAATTTTCAAAGTAAAAATTTCGTGCATTTTTCACTGGATTTTGATGCTTTAAACGGCATTTGAAAGGGCATTTCTTCGTTGTTGTCGTGAATTATCAGGTTTTTGAAAATTCGAACGTGCTCCGGAGTTACAAAAGAAAAACCGGAAGCATGTTTTTTTATATTTTCGTTCATAACTCTGTTAATATTGCTTATTTTTGAATGAATTTCACACAGCATATATAAAATTAAAAGCGCTTTCCAATTATGATATTTTCCTATCGCATTGTTAGTTTTTCGGGAAATTTATGAAAAACGAATTGTTGTTATTATGAGTGGCTTACTTCATCTAGCACCGGATAGAGGGCCTCATCATAATTACAGATTGCTTTATCAAATATCCGGGGCGAGCACCTTACATATTTGCAATGTTGTCAAACCTCTTTTTTATGATTTAAAACCACACCTTCGGTATTTTGTAAATAGATGGCCACCTATTTGTGTTTATAAAATTTTGAGTATTTATAAGCTTTTTTCTTTTGATTGAAAATAAAAATATTAGACGTCCCTATTTGTTTAGAATGTCTTTTTTTTTAAAGGACAAATAAAATCCCTCAAACAAGTAAGATGAATATATGACCGTAATTGCGTTGAAAACCTGGAATAAATACTGATAATTGTCAAAAATTAAAAACCCAAACATTCAATAATGAAAAAGAAATGGCATTATCGCACCATTTACTGGGTAAAGAAATAGATAGATAGATAGGGTTAAAAAAAAGAAGAAATAAATTGATTTTTTTTAAGATTTTATTAGGAGGCACTATATTAATATTTATTATAAGGGACTGTAATTATCGTGTAAAGATTAGAGGGGGAGCCAAGAAAATTTTATTAAAAATTAAAATATATATTCTTAAAATAAAATAATAAATAATAAATAAATAATAAAAATAATAAATAATTCTAAAAAAAACCAATTTATTTCTTCTTTTTCTTAACCCTATCTATCTATCTATTTCTTTAGCCAGTACATGGTGCGGAAATACCATTTCCTTTTCATTATTGAATGTTTGGGTTTTAAATTTTTGGCAATTATCAGTATTTATTCCAGGTTTTCAACGCAATTACTGTCATATATTCATCTCATTTGTTTGAGGGATTTTATTTGTCCTTTTTTTTAAAAAAAGACATTCTAAACAAGTAGGGACGTCTAATATTTTTAAGGGGACTCAGCAGCAATTAGAAAACAGGATTCCTGTTTTGTTTTCCAACGGATTTCAATGTTCTAAACGGTATTTAAAAGGGAATTTCAAGAGGGAGGGAAGTACATATATGATTTTTTGAAATTCGGACGTAATTTGGAGTTACAGAAGGAAATATAGAAGCATGTTTTATAGCATTTTTTACAGTTTTTTTTTTTATATTTTCCCTCATAACTTGGCAAATATTGCTTATTTTCTAATGAATTTCACAAAACATGTAGCAAACTAAAAGCACTTTCCAAATCTGCCAGAAATTTTCCGATCGCATTGTTAGTTTTCCGGAAAATTGATAAAAGGTTTCGACATACTAATTTTGTTTTTTTACGGGCAGTATTAAACTTAGACGACTGAACCAGGGCTTGTTTGAAAGCTAATGAATAGCAGATTATTTTGAAAATAGTTTGAGATTGAAATTCGGAAAATTACTGGAAATTTATGATGCAGAAGTTGATGAATATTTTTATCTGTTTAAAATTAATTATTTTTGAATAAAGTGTATTGCAATTTATAGATTACTTCATTATCTTTCCAACGGTACCATTGTTGCTGCAAAAAAGTGAAAATCTTCTGGAAAATTAGTGATAAACAAAACTATGTTTATCGTGTGAAAAACTAGTTGAATAGCAAGTCTCCAAACCACAAAAATGAGTTACATCTATTCGCGGAAAGGGGGCTCCAAAGTCTGTCATCTCGTCTTTCTGCAATGTTGCCAAATTCGTTTTTGTTCCTGAGGCCACACCTTTGGCGTCTTATTATTGCATAGATAATTGGAGAAAAAAAAAACAATAAACTGGTTGTATATAATTAACTTTAACAATTAACAAAAAAATTAGTCGTCAATTTGCTAAAAACGTTTATTTTTTTGTAAAAAAAATTACAATTTTCTTTTTTTAACATTCCAATTAAAATAGCGACTATTTTTTTTGTTAATTGTTAAAGTTAGTTATATACAACCAGTTTATTGTTTTTTTTTCTCCAATTATTTATGCAATAATAAGATGGCAAAGGTTATGCCTCAGGCAGAAAGAATAATTTGACAACATTGCAGAAAGAGACCTGCTGACATCTGTGAGCCGCTGGAAGAAACCCATTTTTGTGGCTAATATTATACTCTGGCGAGTTGTTATCGAACTATCACTGTCGGCTTTCCACATAAAAAACATAGTTTTGTTTATCACTAATTTTCCAGAAGATTTTCACTTTTTTGCAGCAACAATGGTTGTAACAGATATGATCTGACGATGTGGCAGTGCTGCAAACCGTCTGGAACTATATAGAACAATACTGATTGTAGATGTTAGAACATGTGTTAATAAAGTTATTAATTAAAACTAATAATTACAAATTCAATAATAAATCAACAACCTAAAGTTGTTACATGGTGTCAGGTGTAAAAGTTATTAAAAGTAAAAGCTGAAATAAAAACGTTGAACTGTGTAAATTCCTGGAAAACGCAGTATGGAGTCGAGCACGTTTAAGCCGCCTAAGAGTGTGAATTTCGACCATAATGCACAACAAAATTTTGAGAAATTTTTAAGTGGATTTGAAATATATCTGAAGGCAACAGGTCTAATGAAAAAAGATTCTGAAACAAAAGTTGCAATCTTCTTGAATGTTGCGGGAGAAGAAGCGCAAGATATTTTTCAAACTTTAAAATTAACAACAGAACAAAGAAAGAATTATGATGATGTCATCAAGGCATTCGTAGAATATTGTCAACCGTTAAAAAACGAAACGTATGATAAATATAAATTTTTTAAAAGAATTCAAGAAGAAGATGAAGACATTGATCATTTCATAACAGACATTAAAATATTGGCAAAAAAGTGCAATTTTGGCGAATTGACTGATTCCTTAATTAGAGACAAAATAGTTAGTGGTATTAGAGACGAGATTGTACAAGAACGTTTGTTGAGAGTATCGAAGCTGACCTTGGACGTCGCCGAACAACATTGCAGAACAGCTGAAGCAAGTCGCTATCAACTTAAAAATCTAAGAAATGAAAAAGAAGTTGATATCATCAGAGATAAGAAAAAGAAAACTCTGTCTCGAAATGATAACAAGGACAATAATAATGAATACGATTGTTTAAAATGTGGTAAAAGACACGGGCCAAAGAATTGTCCAGCGTTTGGTAAGTCGTGTAAAATTTGTAATAAATTAAATCATTTTGCAAATGGATGTAAAAATAAACCAGATAAAAAACAACCTGTTCCCAAAGATAATAAGAAAAGTAAAAATATAAATGAATTAACTGGGAAACCATCAATCTCCAGACAAAGTAGTTCTAGTGAGGATTTTATTGTAAATGACATTAGGGTAGATAATGTTAGGATTATATCTAATAAAGATGATTATTGATCCACAAAAGTAATAATAAATAATAAAACTGTAATATTTAAACTAGATACGGGTGCTTCATGTAATTGTATATCTCTGAAAACGTTAACTAAGATAGGGATTGATAAAAGTCAAATTGTAAAAGACAATTTATCCATTATTACATATAGTAAAGAAAAAATTAAAACATTAGGATATATTGTTTTAAAATGTCAGGTAGGAAATAAAAATTGTAATGTCAAGTTCGTTGTGATAGACATTAATAATATACCGATCTTAGGACTAAACGCGTGTATCCAATTAAATCTGTTAAAAAGGGTTGATTTAATCAAAACGTCAAATGATGATGGTGATAATAAAGATAGGAACAGTAGTAAAACAGAATTTCTAGAAAATTATTAAGAATTGTAAAGGAAAGGTACAAGAAAAGTATAAAATTATACTTAAAGAAAATGCACAACCTATTGTTAGCTCCTGTAGAAGGGTACCAGAAGCGATAAAAACAAAATAAAAATGTACACTCAATGACCTTGAAAAGAGATATAATAAAATCAGTTGATGAACCAACAGAATGGGTCAACAACATTGTAATTGTCGAAAAGAATGATGGCTCATTGAGAATTTGTTTGGATCCAAGTCATTTAAATAAATCGGTGGTATTGGATGAATTCCCTATTCCAACAGTTGAAGAATTAAGTCTAAAATTAAAAGACAAAAAAATTTATACAGTTCTAGATTTAAAAGAAGGATTTTATCAAATACCGTTAGAGTCTAAAAGCAGCAAATACTGTACGTTTATAACACCATTTGGAAAATACTGTTTCAAAAGATTACCGTTTGGGCTAAATGTGAGTCCCCAAGTATTTCAACGGGTAAATGAAACAATATTTGGTGATCTACCAATAGGAATATATTTCGATGACTTTATAATTGGAGCAGAAAACGAACAAGAACATGACAAAATAATAAAAGAAGTAATGAAAAGAGCCAAGGAAAATGGGATAAAATTTAATATAAATAAAATACAATATAAAGTAAAAGAAGTAAACTACTTAGGGCAGATGTTTTCTTCGGAGGGTGTCAGACCGGATCCCCAATATATTCAAGCAATAGTGAACCTAGAAGAACCGAAAAATAAGAAAGAATTATTAAGAATTCTTGGGATGATGAATTACTTAACAAAATATGTTCCATGTATGTCAGAAATACTGACTCCACTAAGAGAGTTAACAAAGAAGAATAATCAATGGATATGGACAAAAGACCAATCAAATAGTTTTGCAAAAGCGAAATCACTAATAGCGCAAACACCAACATTACAGTTATTTGACTCAAAATTGCCAATAGAAGTACAAACAGATGCTAGCCAAAATGGAATTGGTGGACGTTTATTGCAAAATAATCAGCCTATAGCATTCTTCTCAAGAAGCCTAACAGAGACAGAAAGAGGGTGGGCTCAGATTGAAAAAGAATATTTGGCAATTTCATATTGTTTGAACAAATTTCATCACTATGTGTATGGTAGAAAAGTGGTAGTTAAAACAGATCACAAACCATTAGTTGGTATAAGTCAAAAAGAATTAAATAAAGTAAGCAATAGGTTACAACGTATCAATTTGAAACTATTGAAGTATAACATCATTGTCGAGTATCTACCGGGAAAACAAATGTACATTGCAGATTTATTATCTAGATCATTTATAAAAGGAAACATTAGAGATGATCCGGAGATGACAGAAATAGTACATACGCTTGGTCATAAATTGCCGATCACAGAAGAAAGACTAAATGAATTAAAAGAAGCAACAGCGAAAGACGAAATATTAGAAAAAGTTCAATATTATTGTGAGACACAATGGCCGGAAGAGAAATGGGTAGATCAGAAAGCAGAATTAAAAACTTATAAGAAAATTAAAAATCAACTTCATATATCGGAAGGGCTAATATTTAATGAATTTAAGCTGGTAGTTCCTGATAAACTTAGACAATTAATGTTATCAAAATTGCATGCAGGGCATTTAGGCATTGAATAAATGAAAGCTAGAGCTAGGAAAATCTTTTACTGGCCAGGGATATCACGAGATATAGAAAGATATTGTAGAAAGTGTAAAACTTGTCTAAAATTTGAAAAGAACAAACAAAAAGAACCACTAATACAACATGAAAGACCACAAATACCATTTTATAAAGTAGCAGCTGATATACTGACGTATGCGGGTAACGATTATTTGGTGCTTATTGATTATTATAGCAACTGGATTGAATTGATAGAACTCAAATCTAAAACAGCAGAAGAAATAGTCGGAAAACTTAAAGCCATCTTTGCATCACATGGTATTCCATCTATTTTTATGTCAGATAATATGCCTTTTAATAGTAAAAGTTTTAAAAAATTTGCATTGGATTGGGACATAAAATTAATAACATCAAGTTCAAAATATCCAAAATCGAATGGTCTCGCTGAGAGAGCAGTGGGAATATGTAAAAGCTTGTTGAAAAAATGTAACGATTCTGGTGTTGATATTTACACTGGACTGTTAGAATATCGAACAACACCATTAACTGGATTAAATGTATCTCCAACTGAACTATTAAATAATCGAATTCTCAAAACAACGATACCTGTCTGCAGTAAATTATTGCAAGAAAAACCTAGTATAGATCGTGAAACATTAGAACGGGAAAGGAGAAGAACGAAGAAATATTATGATCAACATGCAAAAGAGGTAAAACCGTTTGAGAAAAATCAAAATATCATGATAAAGAAAGAAAATAAATGGACACCGGGAAAGGTAATTGAAAAAACACAATTTCCTCGTAGCTTCATAGTAAAAGACGAAAATGGGTCTACATTACGTAGAAATAGTTCCGTTATTAAACCATCACCACATTCGTATATTGAACCGATGTCAAATAAATTTGATGAACAAGATATAGTCATTCACAATGAACTTGATGAGGAACAAAATACGTGTATAAAAAATGAAAATAGTATTAAACATCAATTACAAAATCAGGGAAAAGACGTAGATATAAAATTAACTAGGTCAGGTAGGGTTATTAAAAAACCGTTGAGGTTTAGAAATTGATTTACTTGAAAAGGGAGATGTAACAGATATGATCTGACGATGTGGCAATGCTGCAAACCGTCTGGAACGATATAGAACAATACTGATTGTAGATGTTAGAGCATGTGTTAATAAAGTTATCAATTAAAACTAATAATTACAAATTCAATAATAAATCAACAACCTAAAGTTGTTACATGGGTCACAGTAGTTTAGTATCAAGTTTTAAAGTTGTGATTTCCAACAGTCGAGCTGGTAAATTTTTTTATTCCGCAAATCGATTTAACAGGCTCAGAGTGACATATTTTTTATCCACGATGTAAGAAATGTGTCCTTGGTTAAAAATGGAGGGTCCTTAATGAATTAATAGATAATTTACATGCTCGGCACTCCCAGAACGCTTGAAAAACCACTGGTGTAGTCTCTTCAAACGATACAATGTTTATTTATTTAAAGAACACCAAGCCTACAATACCCCTACAATGACCCTAACAATAAATAATTGTCGACACATGTTTATTTTTTTTTCTTCGGGACAAACGAGATAAATAATTGTAACAAGACAAAAAAAAAGACAAAATTTAGATCTCGTTATTTTTTAACGAAAAATGCATTTCCAATGGCCCATCGGTTAAACACAAGTAAATATTATTTATGGTTCCCGTAGGTGACGTATCGATAGTACACGATTGCTTTTACTAGGAAGTTGATACAAAGTCGAAAAACTGCAATAAAAATAAACAATAAAATGAAGGGAAGAATCACCGTAATAAATGTAAATAGATCTTTGTGTTGTTACAACGAATTCAAACGAAATTTTAACAAGAAATTTTAAACGATCTACTGAACTACCCCCAACATTGTTACTCAAAAGTGCCCATTTGTATCAACTTATCTTGAGTAATGAGGTAGTAATACGGTAGCTTTATTATTAATATTAGTATTAGTATTATCATTCTTTTTTGTCACCCTTAAATTTATAGTGTCGCTCACTTTTAACTGCAAATTGAAAATAAAACTGTGGCTTAATTTTCTTTCTTTAGAGGATCGAATGTCAAGGACTTTTTCTTAAGTAAACAAATACGATAACATGAAGCCCCTTTAAGATAAGAATAGAACAAGTGAGAGGCGAATAACTGGTCACATTTACGATCAATGAACGAGAAACCAGTTTTTCAATTATTTTCAGGATACAGTGCCGGAAAACCGACAAAAATAGTTTTCCGAGAATCCTCAAGTCATCTTGAGTCGATTTATGTAAAAGACTGATTGACGAAAATTTTGAGATTTTCGACAAAAATTCCTTTTTCCATGTTTCCCAACGAGCTACATGGTCCAACTTTCATTGAAATGTGCAGTAGGCGACCCCCTAAAAATCCTTGTTTCCAATCATTCAACAATTAATGGGAGTTTTGGTCGGTCGAACTCTGTACTGGCGGACGTGGTATACTTAATTCACTCACTGAAAATAAGATTTTCATTGGTAAAAATCAGTAGTATAAATATGTATGTTCTGGACCAGGAAGTCGGAGCCAATTTTCAAATTCTCCCGCCAATTGACATCGGGAAGTGACGTCACGGCGCGGGAGATTTGAAATTTCAAATCGACCAACTTAAAATCTAGAAAAGTAAATTCCCCCAGACTTTCTGCCAACCTAAAGTCTATACAAGTAAATTCCCCAGATATCATGTCAACCTGTGACGTCACGGCGCGGGAGATTTGAATTTTCAAATCGACCAACTTAAAATCTAGAAAAGTAAATTCCCCCAGACTTTCTGCCAACTTAAAATCTATGCAAGTAAATTCCCCCAGATTTCATGCCAACCTAAAATCTATACAACTAAATTCCCCCAGATTTCATGCCAACCTAAAATTCTAGTAACTAATGTCAATTTGTAGCCCTGTAAACAGCGGAAACGGCGGCAAATTTGAAAAAAGTTGTTTTTATTGTTGTCAACAAACAAAATTTACGTTGTCAAATTAGCCCAGCCTAGCCTGACTTTTAAATGGGAAATTTGAATGAGAACGCAAAAAGTAAATTGTATACTTTTTATTGAAAATATACAATTAATTATATAATAATAATAATAATAATAATAATAATAATAATAATAATAATAATAATTTTATATAGAAAATCATATTTTATTAATCTTCATCATCCGATGAAGACGTATTAAATTCTATCATATTCATAGACTTTCTATGAATTTGTTTACAACACTGCGTGTAAGACATAATTTGAAAAAGAGGAGTTTTTTAAACAAAAATCACACCAAGAATGATCATGTTTAACGTAATTTTGTATGGAGTCTCTCTTGAGACCTTTATGAAAATGAATTTTTTTGAAAATTTCATTCTTATTTGGTTTATAATTATTATAGCACTTTTCACAAATTCTCAAATTTATATATTTATAAAAAGTGTACGTAATACAAAGATGTTTAGCTCCATAAATTTCTCTATAACTAGGTAACCAAAGAAAGAACTTCAATAAATTCTCGCAATTTACTTGGTCACCAAATGGAAAATTATCTAAATCATATAAATCATGGTTTGGTATTACTTCCAAAAACTTTTCATAGCCTTCTGTATCTTCTGTATCTTCAACTTCATTCCAAACTTCTGTCCATTTTTCCGCACTGAATTCGTCTAACAAATCACTAACTATAGTTCTAGGTAATAATTCATATAATTTTGGTAACGAAAAATTGTCAATTGTCAAGTTTTTCGCCACTACTTGTAAGCACATTGAGTAGAGATTAAACATTTTTGAATGAAAGACTATCACTATAATTAAATTAAAACTAGTGCATTAGATAATCACTCTCTTGAAGTTGAACTATTGACTATACCTGCTCTAAATTATTCTTAATTTATATGAAAATTAATGAATGCAACTATTGTTGTGATAAAATGTGATGACAAACGGATAATGTAAATAGAATAATATATTTTTTAATATAAAAATATAACAAGGTCAACCATTAAGAATATATCATTTCTTCTCAAACTGACTTTAGTTGTTTTTTAAAATTTATGTAAGAAAACTGCGCAGACATTAGTTACAAGATACGATATTGGTATTCGAATACGAATACGTATTCGAATACGAATTTCTGCTTCAACAATTGAACAGGTAAGTAATATTGTTTCTTTCTTATATTGTTATAATAACGTATAAATTATTAGAATGTGGATGGCATATTCTCAACAACATTATCCAAAAATTGTTGATGTTCGTTCATCAATTGATTATTTAAGACACATGTTTAGTGATTTACTCTTCGAGGCTCAACATGAAGGTGTTTATGGTAGAAATTGGTTTTCGTCAGATTACTTGCATCAAATATCAGGAGAATATAAAAAAGCTGAAGAAATCTGTCAGTTATATTTAGATGGTAAAAGAAATTTGGATAATACAATTTTTGATTTGATTGAAAAGTGTGATGCAAAAGTTTGTCTTCGCGATGTAATGCACGAACTTCCTTATGGAATAGTAAAGAAGTACGAAATTGATAAATCTATTTACGACAGCGACGATAATGATGGAAAAGAAAACAAGAAATAAATTATATAATTTTTATTAAAAATAAATATATTTCTAATAACAAATTCTATTGTTTTAATCTATTATTTAGAATATTATATTAAATATAGTAAAGATTCATATTTTTTATTCCTTTCCGAACAAAACTACTTCAAATTATATTCTTTACAATTCCTGTCAATTGATAATATTCGAATAATTTATCATGAACAATAATACAATATGCTCTAGTTTTATTAGGAAAATTCACACTACTTTCAAATTCTAACTTTACGTCAACTGTTGATGATTGGATGGCTTCGTTTTGTTTTGAACAATCAATGACGAAGATCGATCGAAGTGCAAAGTTTGTATAGGTCGTCGTTGGTGTTGATGAGTGATTGTTATGAAAATCACGATGAAAATCGATAAAAGCTTGATAAGCTTCAGTATATTGATTTTTTTCAAAATCAAAATTTTGATTTTCATATGGATAGCACTGGGAATTCAACCATACACGAAGATTCGTTAATTTAACATGATCGAATTTGCTGATTTCCTTCTTCGGATTGTCTTTGCGATCCGTTTGGAAGGCAACAATTACATATCTTGGTCGTTCTAGATTGGTAGTTGTCTTAACGCTCCATATATCCTTCTTAGATTGTCTTAGTGAGGGTAATTCAAGAAGCTCCCAATTTCTAAATCCAATCTGTATAGGGATATTTTTATTCATTTGATTTAGAAGATATAATTTCGATTGATCACTCGGATATACGTGTTTTAATTTTAAGCATAAATCTTGAATTTTAATTGTTGCTGTCTTTGTTCCATTAGTAAAATAACAGTTGTCATCAGATCGACTGCGTACTAATCGAATTTTGTGTTTTCCATTGATAATTGTCTTGTAATCGTGAAAGCAGGCAAATAAAAATGATAATGGAATACGTAGACTAACATACTCGTTATCAGCTGCTAGAGATACTATTGTACCACTATCGGGACACCAACCAGCTGTTTCTAAAGCTCTACTTTCATCATGATTGTAACACAATAAGCCTTTAATGGTTGTTGTTGTTCCAACGTCTCGTACTTTTTCAATTTCTTTACCATTCAATTCGTATGCAATTGAGTCGAATAGATATGCACCAAAATTATTAGATAATTTACAATCACCAGTTGCCGCTGCATTAGCAATTTCTTCATATTTACAAATTAAATACAAAAATGATTCATAAAACGAAATAAAAACATCCTGTTGATTAATGTTGATTTCAATTTCATCGTTATTTTGAAATGATGAAATTGTCGGATGATACGTATGATATTCTTCTTTTTCAATACTATCGTCGAATCTTACTTTTTTGTATATTTGTAGTTTTTCGGACATTGTAACCAAGATCTTTTAATATTTGAATGCTTGCTTGTGTCAATGATGTTGTTGTTGTTGTTGATACGGATGATAACGACGTCTGACTAATCGGAAATGATTGAATTTGAGGTATTTTATAGTAAGCACCTCTATCCCCACCACTATGGAAAACTAGGCCCATTGCTTTTCAATTCTAATCTGATAACAAGTTCTTCTCCTTGGAAATTAACCAAATCACCGTTTTGATCTAACACTCTGATGGTTAAATTGTCAATGAAATGTTTATTCAAAATTGGCAAATATATATGATTTCTTGGCTCAATATTTATAGCATAACCTGGATTTACAGCTGGCGCAAATTCATAAATTGTGTGTGATGGTCGATTATTATAGTATGATCCTGTTGTTATATTACATTCAATACGAATTGATAAAACTTTGATTATCTCCACTGGTTGATCAGATGAATGAAGTTGATTAGGTGGTAGAACTTGTTTTGAAAATCCCTAATAACGTTCCAATACCATCGCCTTTAGTGAAGTCAATTTCATATTTACTCTTCAATTCACACTTTAACGTACTATTGTTCGGCTTCAGTGAAAGAAATTCTGCTTTATTAATATCATTAGGTGGACTAAGTTGTTCTTGTAGGTAGTCTTCAATGTGTGTTATCTCATATGCACCAGTTGGAATGGTTATTTCTTTTTCTATACCATTATCTTTATAGTAGAACTTATTCTGTCCCTCTTCAATGTTAGGTATTGTATTGTATGTATGAAAGCCAATAAGGGCCAATAAATAACTACAGTTTGGATTCAAATTGATTGGAGGATAAAAGTCTGCAGATAGCACACTGCTACGACCTTTTAATGTGAATGTTAAAGACATGACTGAGCAATTAATGTTCAAGCACCTTTATTATATAAGAATTTTGGACATAAATGTCCACAATTATATGTATTATATTTTTGTAGATTATTAAAATTATATAAAATATTTTTACATTTCCAATACTTGATTAGTTCTTTTGGAGGCTTTAGATTTCCATAACTATCAAAATAAAGTACTTTATTATTTTGTTTATAATATGCTACCCAGTGTGTACCACTACCTTCTCGAGAATCTAAATTAACAATACCTGTTTCGTATTTTCTAATTTTTTGAGGTAAATCATCTCTCATGAAAACACCTCGAAAATTAGGAATCTTAAGCCTTTCAGCATATGTTCGTAGTTGATGATCAGTTAGGGGATGAGAAGGTAGTTTCAGTGGTAGTTTTTTATCAAATACAATCCCAATCCTGTTTTGTGTTTTTTCAAGTACAATCCATTACCTTTTCTACCTAAGGCAATGGCTTCCATTGTGCGATTATGACGTTCGGCCTCTTCCAATTTTTTTCTTGCTGCTTTAGCATCGTTCACAGCTTTTGTTACAGCTGCTGCACCGCCTGTTAATGCTCCTAATGCAGACAAACCACCGAATAATAAGGGTAACCATCCACCAGATTTTTTTTGGTATGGGTATAATTCGAGGTAAACGAATACGTTTACGACCACCAGCTTTTTTAACAGCAACACGAGCCGCTTTAACTATTGTTCCAATACTATCAGATCCATTGGTGGTCTTCTTCAGTAGATCGATAATACCCTTTTTAAATGCACATTTCTTCAATTGTTTTCGTCGTCGTCGTCGTCTATGTCCCATTCCCAAATTTTTGTTTGGCTTTCATTATATTCGTTACCAAATAGGCGGCTGCTTTTTCTTCTAGTGAAGCGTCACGTGACGTAACTCTTTCCCAAGCTCTATTCTCTAAAATTTTATCGGCTCTATGTCGATCTTCAAGATTTTTACTCTGCGAATACGCTATATCGTGTTGTTTACATGCACGATCTAATTCGTTAATTCCCGGATCGCCCCGCTTCAATCGTTTAGCTAGTTTCGTACCAGGTCCACAGTATTGATATCCGGGGATATGTAATTCAATTGGTAATTTGTTAATTAAGGAATTAACAAGTCCGTCACCTTTGAACGTCAACATTAAACTGACAAGATGACGTCTGCCTTCTTATATAAATACCCGCAGACTGACAGACATGCCTTCAGTGGTTATGATGAACGTTGTCAAACATAAACTATCTCTTAAAATAAATAATCATGACGTGTCAGTTGTGAAAAATCATCATCGACACAGTCCACTACTTCCCGATACGATGAGAACAATAATTTGTGGACCTAGTGGATGTGGTAAAACAAATGTGATTATTAGTCTTTTACTGGAACCGAATGGGTTGCGTTTCGAAAATGTCTACATATTTTCAAAATCACTCTTTCAACCGAAATATGAGTTCCTTAGGAGTGTCCTTTCTAAAGTCAAAGAAGTTGGATACTATCCATTTACAAATAATGATGAAATCATACCCACACGTGATGCAAGAAGTAATTCTGTATTCATCTTTGACGATATAGCTGTACCTGGTGAACAGGAGAGAATCCGAGAATACTTCAGTATGGGTCGACATAAGTGTATTGATTGTTTCTACTTGTGTCAAACATATACACGCATTCCAAAACAATTAATACGTGACAATGCAAATGTAGTTGTGATTTTTAAACAAGATGAACATAATTTGAAGATGATTTATAGTGAGAATGTAGGAAGTGATATGAGTTTCGATGTATTCAAACGTATCTGTAATGAATGTTGGAAATATCAGTATGGATTTTTGGTAATATTAAAAGATGAAAATCTACGGAATGGACGCTATAGAAAACAATTTGATTGCTTCATCAAACTATAAATAGACTGATAAATCTACATCATCAAACATTCATTGTTCAACTGTGACAATGTTAAGTCAACAACAGAAACAAATTAAGAAGAAATTAATAGAAGCCGCTGATAATGTTAGAAAAAAATTTAAACAATTAAAGAATGAACAAATAGATCAGACGGAGACAATCGATAGACTTTTGGAACCGATTAAAAAGCCATTAGATGAACTGGTGTTGGAAAAGAAGAAGAAAAAGAAAACTATTAAAAGAGAACAAATAGCAGAAGATGAACAACAACAACAAGCACTACCTCCACCAAAAATTAAAGTTGAGGAAAAAGAAGAAGAAGAAAGTGTACCGCGATTTCCGTATGTGCCGAGAAGACACTCCATTGCAAGTAAATTCGCCGCCGACGACGGCGAAGATGAAGACGATGACGACGATGACGATATGGAAGAATTATTTATGGATCAATCAAAATTATCTGACAAGGCTTATGCTGATTACATCAATCAATATCCAGCAATTGCACAACCCTATATTGAAAAATTGATTCAAAAACATCAAACAATCACTTCAAAAATCAATTATGATGAGTCGACGGAGAAGCTAACTCTGGGCAATATAAAAGTATTGAATGAAGTTTTCAAGGGAACAGAAGGATTGTATGATTTGTTGTTTTTGAAAAATGTCTCCCATAGTAAGTTTTCAATTAAGGATCAAGACGCTTATAAGAGAATTATCAATCTTACAAATGCCTATCGACAGAACTATGATCCACAGAAGAAAATACAAGGAGATACATCATATAAATATCAAAAGGTTATTAAACCATTATTAAGATCACAGAGTTCCCCTTCTCCTTCGGGGCGGGGTGTTCAATTTTTACGATACAATAGAAAACCAGTTGAATATATTTATTGGGATGATCCGAATGAGTTAGTTGCTCGTTTGGCTTTGTTGTGTGCATCAACTGGTGCGGGAAATAATTCTCATCAAAACGAGATTATTGCTATTGAAAAAGAACTACGTGAAGCAGGAGTGATTTATTAGTATAATGACCTCATCATCGTCATCGTCATCGCTATCGTTATATGTAGATGTACAAGGTTTCCGAATACCAAACAACAATAAATTCCTACCAAAAGAGCTAGCAACCTATGATGGATATAAGATAAGTCATTTCAGCTTCAAGTCTCCCTATTGTTTTAAAGCATTACCACTGGAATATAAGAAACAAGTATACTGGTTGACGAAAAATCATCATGGATTGAAATGGGAGGACGGTTTTATAGATCCTAAGGAATTTAATGGAATTATTAACAGAGTAACATCTGGATACAGTGATATTTATGTTAAGGGCTTGGAAAAGAAGAAATTCATTGAGAACTTTATCTATAATACATCAATAGTTCATGAATTACCAGACCAGCCACGTTTATATAAATCTAAATCCACTTGTGTATTTCATTCAATATTGAATTGTATGTGTGCCTTAACCAATGTTATAATATTATATGAAAATTTTCATGATAGTGATCAATAAAAGAATGATGTATAAATATGCTGTTTTTCCTTAAACCTTATTTAGTATCATTATGAGCATTGACAAATTCGGACGTGCTTGGAAGAGAAAATTCAGTGAAAATGATAATAAAGCGAGTGGAAGTCGTGTTTGGCACAATCTATATAGTTATACTACTGATGGCAATCTTGACTTAAAGAATCATCGAATCTGTAATCTACATGACGGTGAAGATGTAAAGGACTCAACCACTAAAGGGTACGTTGATGAACTAAGAAAAGAGATAGAAAATCAAATTAAAAAAAATGATAGTATAATTGAGGAAAAGATTAAAAATTTAGAACGATTAATAGAGGAGAACGAAACTCAAACACATAAACACATTCAAAATAGTCGAAAAATTGAAGGACTTTATCAATCAGATATACCAACAATTAAAGATCACATAAAGAAGCTTAATGATAGTTTTACAAAACGAGATAAATCAATTAACGATAAATTCACCGCATTTGATAAGAAATTGAATGAACTGAATAATACAATAAGGAGTACAAGGAATCAATTGGAAAACATTGAAAGGTTAATTAAGACATATAACCAGAAATTTATTGATATTAATAAGATAATACAACTACAGAAAAATTAAAACAATTTAATAGATAGATTTAGAAGATTTATTAATGAAAACAATTGTGAAAATTGAACAGTTCTCATCAGAAGGTCATCGTGGCAATACCTCTTCATCGATATCATTTTTCAAATCCATTATACACAGCTAGTGAAGTGAATAAAATATCGAAAAGAAATAATGTCATTGAAAGAACATGTTGTTAATGAAATATATAAACCAGCTCGAAAAAATTTCCTTCGACGTCGTACAATTATAAAAGGTCTAGATGAACTTTGGCAAATGGATTTAGCCGATCTTAGTAAACATTCAAAAAAAAACAATGGATACAAGTATATATTGGTGGTAATTGATTGTTTTTCAAAATATCTCTGGACTCAACCATTAAAATCTAAATCAGGCAACGATGTAACGTCAGCAATGAAAACAATATTACAACAACAAGGTCGTCATCCAAAGAAGCTTCAGTCAGATCAAGGAAAGGAGTTTTTTAATAAACAATTTAGTGCTTTAATGAAGAAATATGGAATTAAATTTTTGGACAAATCCAACCATACGATGTAGATGTTAATGAATGAATTAATATCAATGCCAAGCATCGTAAACTAGACACTGAGAAAAGTTCGGCTCGACGACTGGGGGTTGAACCCAGGACCTCTCGTTTGCCGGACGAGTGCTCTGACCACTAAGCTACCGAAGAGCCGCGCTACAAGACACTGAGATTAGCGCGGCTCTTCGGTAGCTTAGTGGTCAGAGCACTCGTCCGGCAAACGAGAGGTCCTGGGTTCAACCCCCAGTCGTCGAGCCGAACTTTTATCAGTGTAGACACTGATACTTTACGATGCTTGGCATTGATATTAATTCATTCATTAAATATGGAATTAGTCATTATCATACATATAGTGTAAAAAAAGCTTCTATTGCTGAACGTGTAATTAGAACTTTAAAAAGTAAATTATATAAATTATTTACAATGAATGCGTCATATAATTGGATAAAAATTCTTGATGACGTCACTAAAGATTACAATAATACACTACACAGAACGATAAAGATGAAACCTAATGAAGTAAATAAAGATAACGAGCAAGAAATTCTACAGGCATCCTATAATAATTTGAAAAAATTCACTGCTGGAAAATTCAAGAAAGACGATCTTGTTCGTATCAGTAAGATGAAACATTTATTCGACAAAGGTTATACAGCCAATTGGACAACAGAATTATTTAAAATTATAAAAGTAAATAATAGCAATCCTGTGACGTATTTACTGGAAGATTTACGTGGTCAACCAATCAGTGGATGTTTCTATGAAGAAGAATTACAAAAGACCCACTATCCAAGCATCTATTTAATTGAAAAGGTGCTACGTCGTAAAGGTCGTAAATTATTTGTTAAATGGTTAGGATTTGATAGTGTATATAATAGCTGGATTGATATGAAAGACATTACATAAAAATGATATATTCATTTATTTCTATATAAATGTAATTGTAAAAAGTTCGTCTAAAAATAGTTTTTCTATTCAATTTTATTGAAAATTTCATTTACTCTCACTTGTACTTTTATTTAATCAAAATTGAAAAGAGGGGATAAATTTATGGTAGTGGGAATAATGGTATATAAAACCTAAATTTTTCAAAAGTACTCAGTTTTTTGTGCAACGTTTAGAAGAAAGAAGAGAAACATTTTTTGAAATTAAATTGTGAGTGCAGTATGTATGGATTGAAATATTATATTAATGAAGCTAAACTGTTACTTTCGGATGATAAAGTTCATAGTAGGGATAAATTCTTTATGAGAAGGTTACTAGAAAAACTTTCACCTTATGCAGATATGCAAGAGGTTTTAAATGAATATAGTAAACATTTTATAGATTGTGTTTGGTCGAATTGTGGTGTGACTACCGGGCCAGACACATGTAATTGTTTTTATACACGCAACAGATTGAACTCTTTGAAAAGTTTAGTAAATAAAATAAAAAACTCGTGGTGCAGCGATAGTAGTGATAGTGATTTTGATTACTATGTCACAGAGTGCAGTGATTCTACAGAATGCTCTTGATACAGAAAATGCTGTATCATGCATTAGAAATTTAGTTAAAATAAATTTATTGAAAATGGATCCTTTACATTTAAGCAATATTTGGTTGAAGTTACCAGCATTTTATCAAAACGATGAAGATTTAAGAAACTTAATCATTTGTGGACAACATGAAGTTAATCGTGAAGACAATCAACATAATCACCCATTTAAAGTGTATTGTACCGCTTGCCTTTTAAACAATGATTTGTATAACTTTTCATCTGTTTTCAATGAATTATAAATTAAATAAAGAAAAATTATTTTAAAGTATGTGTTTTAATGTCCTTTTATATTTACTGTTTTATTTATAAAAACTGGATTTGAAACTGCAATAACAATATAGACAGGAAATGAAATTAAAAGAAGACAAGTCTGATTAATAATCATATTTTTATTCTATAATGAAACCTAGTCAATTGTTAACTTTTATTATACAATAATTTTACACATTTTATGCCATTTATTTTGGTATGTTAATTTTTTCTATCTCATAGCTAGATTTCCGTCTTCCTTTTCTTCTTCTTCTTCATCTTAAAGAAAACTGGTATTTCTTCTTTAATATATGTTTAATTATATTTTGTAATAACTAACCTTATTCTAAATTAAAAATTTACTTGATTTATTGATCTTCATCAATTCTTGCTCTTTTTGATGTTGTTGGTGCTTCAATAGCTTTTATGTCTTCATCTTCTTCAATATTAAATTTTTATTTAGTAATTGCTTTTTCTAGCATGTCCAATTCTTCTTCGGATTCTAATTTCATTCTTATATATCTTACTAATAAATTACCAAATTTTTTCTGAAGTGTTGTAGTTTTCGGCGAGTACGATAAGTAAATTGAGACTCTATCGTCTTTTAAGATAATATCCTTTACACCGTATCTGATATATAAAATTTTCATTTAGGAAAAATAAAAATATAGAAAATATTTCTACTTACTGAAAGATTTGTTTTATAATGACATGTAACAAATTGATTGGTAAATTAACTTTATCTTCTGTGAAAACCACAATTGTTGATGGTGTTGTTGACATTTTCTTTTTTGTGAATTGTTAAGACTTTAGGAAACAAATAAGTTTACTCTTCAGTAACGCTCTTTACAAGAAAAGATGTATCAAATGACTAACAATTTAAATATCCACGGTTATATATATACAAAAGTTTAAACAAAGACAACTACGTTTTCCAATAGCATTTCCACTGAATTGCAAAATATTAATAAACAAGGTCAATTATAAAGAGATCATCAATTGTCACAAATTATAAGATGACTGTTAAGACATTTATTTTTCTAAGAATTTTCAATTTAGAGAAAAAATTGTAACAGAGAATCCTTTGTGTAGGAAATTGAGTATTGTTTTCCAATTAAAATTCTAGACTGCAAAATATTAATAAACAAGGTCAAATATTAAAAAGATCCTTTGTACAAAGAATGATGTATTGTTATCCAAAGAAAATTCTTCATTGCAAAAATATTAATAAACAAGGTCAGTCAATAAGAGTGTTTTTCTATAAATTTTTATTACGTTAATTCATAACGGATTTTGCGTGGTATAAAAGCAGGTTGTAAGGCAGAGCTCAAGTATTTTGTTGAAAGTGTTTTAAAGTGTCACACGCGTACAACAAAACTGCTTGTTAAAAATGTCTAAAGCACAAGTATTATGTTATATTTGTTTCAAACCGTTCTCAAAAAAATACAACTTAAATCGCCACATAAAACGTGTTCATTCTTTACCAGGTAAATGTTTTTTAAACCACCTCATTACTTTTCTTCATTTACCGCTTCCAATTTTAGGATGCGAAAAACCTGAACTTACTAAAGAAAGGTGTAGTTTATGTGGAACAGATATTCCTGTTGATAAATGGTTTGTCATTTACGCACCTTAAGTCATCGATTAAAATCAGCAGAACCATACACATCAAATTTGAAGGTGGTTAAAAGTACTTTCCAAGGACGAATTAAAACATTACTTTATGAAAATAGTGACTTATCTAATTTGGATGTTGATGTATTTCTAAAATCTTCTAAAGATGTTGTAGTTCCTAAACTTGTACAAGAGTTAATTGAACATACATTAATTAAATTCAATTTGGAATTGTTTGCTGAGTATGTGAAAATGGTTGACGAAAACGAAGAAAGTTCGATAAAAAGTTTCAACTCAAAAATGACGTTGGTGCAGAATGACGATGATATTACATTAAACTATGACTTGATGATTGAAAAAATTAAAACGAAAACAACTGAATTCCAAGAAAGGGATAGCGGTTGGGCGTTGACCGGAATAACCCATTTAGAAATTAATATAAATCAATACCAATCATTGAGAGGAAGAAGTCAGTACATAGGATTACCTAAGAAAATCCAAGAAAAGCACGCTTGTATCAATGTCAAAAATAACGATGAATATTGTTTCAAATGGGCTATAATTTCGGCTTTGTGTCCAATAGATATCCATGCAAATAGACCAAACTCATATTGTCTTGAAGACATCACTGCCAATACAATAGTTTTACATAATAATACTGAATTAGAATTTGATGATTTAGACTTTCCTTTGAAAGTAAAAGACATTAAAATATTTGAAGAATTGAACTCGGAAATTAGTGTAAATACTTTTGGTTTAGAAGATGATCAAATTGTTGGACCATTGTATTGTACCAAAAGAGAAAAAGTAAAGCATATATGTATGGATTAAAAATGTCTCAAGATTACTGCGAAGCAGCATTACAAGACATACAAATAAAATTTTCATTTTCAATTTTTGCTTATTACATTTCGATTCTGAAAAAAACTTATTAATACATAAAGAGGAGTGTAATCGTATAGTTACAATCATGCCAACACATGAGAATTCTGTAGTAGAATTTAAAAATTATGAACGACAAATTGAAGTTCCATTTGTAATCTATGCAGATTTTGAGTGTCTATTACAAGACATTGATATTTGTACACCGAATCCAACTACATCGTCAACAACTAATGTACAAGAACACACACCGTGTGCTTTCGCTTATTACATTAAATGTTCGTTCGATCAGAATTTCGATAAATTACAAGTTTACAATGGTGAAGATTGTGCTGATCAATTTGTAAAATTATTAACGTACGATATACAAAGAATTTATAATGAAATTCTAATGAAACCGAAACCAATGGAGAATTTAAATGATGAACAACTTGAATCATATCTTGAAACGAACATCTGTCATATTTGTAATCAAACAATAGTCAATGATGATAAAGTGATGGATCACTGTCACTTTACTGGTAAATATAGAGGACCAGCACATCGACAATGCAATTTGCAATATCGCATACCTAAATTCTTTCCAATTTTTTTTCATAACTTTTCTGGTTATGATTGTCATTTGTTTGTAAAATCGTTGGAAAAAATTGAAGGTGATAATAACTTAATACCGCTAAATAAGGAACTCTATGTCTCCTTATCAAAACGAATTTTTGTTAGTGAAACAGAGACACTTGATCTGCGGTTTCTAGACCCGTTTAGATTTATGTCATCAAGTCTAGACAGTTTAGCGCAGAATTTATCACCTAATGATTTCCAAACTGTTAAAAGCGTTTTCAACGATGAAGAACAATTTAAATTACTGATAAGAAAAGGTGTGCTACCATATGAGTACTTTAATTGTTGGAAACGTTTAGAAGAGACATCATTACCAGCGCAAGAAAAATTTAACAGTCGATTTTCGATGAAATTATGCTCTGATGAAGATTACAAACATGCACAGAATGTGTGGCAACAATTCAATTGTCAAAATTTATGGGACTACATGAAATTGTACTTGATAACGGATGTATTGCTGTTGACTGATATTTTTCAAAATTTCCGCAAAGTCTGTCAAAAAATATACAATTTGGATCCTTGTCATTATTACACAGCACCCGGATTATCATGGGACGCCATGTTGAAATATACTCAAATAAAAATTGAATTATTAACCGATATCAATATGCATACATTTATTAAAAGAGGTATACGTGATGGCATAACACAATGTTCACATCGACATTCTGTTGCAAACAATAAGTATATGGAAAATTATGACTCATCTAAACCAAGTACGTATTTACTGTATTTAGATGCTAACAATCTATATGGTTGGGCCATGTCACAACCACAACCCTATGGTGGGTTTCAATGGGTCGAAGACATTGAATCAATTGATATAATGAAAATTCCAACAAATTCCGATATAGGTTACATCTTCGAAGTGGATCTAGAATATCCAAAAGGTCTACACGATCAGCACAATGATCTTCCATTTTGTCCGGAGAATAAGATTAGTTCAAATGCAAAATATTCCAAATTGATTACTGATCTAACAAATAAAAATAAATATATAATACATTATAGAAATTTACAACAGTGTGTCAAGCATGGTTTGAAAATTAATCAAATTCGAATATTACTATTTAAACAATCGTGTTGGTTGAAAAAATATATCGATCTGAATACACATCATCGTACATTGGCCAAAAATACGTTTGAGAAAAATTTTTTTAAATTACTAAATAATGCAGTGTACGGTAAAACTATGGAGAATGTAGATAAAAGAAAAGACATCAAATTGGTTACAAAGTGGGAGAGTTGTGGAAAGAGATTGGGTGCACGTGCACTGATTGCCAAACCACATTTCCATAGTGTAGCCCATTTTAAACCTAAAATGGTGGCAATTCAGTTGAATCGTGCCAAGACCTGTTACAATAAACCAAATTATATTGGTTTTACAGTATTGGAATTATCAAAATGGTTGATGTACGATTTTCATTATGAATACATGAAACCAAAATTCAACGATAAATTACTATTAAACTATATAGATACGGATTCACTTATTTATACCATCAAAACTGATGATTTCTACAATGATATTAGGGATGATATAGATATTTATTTCGATACATCTGAGTATGCAAAAGAGAATCCATACAATTTACCATTGAAAAATAAAAAAATTGTTGGATTTATGAAAGATGAAAATAATGGTAAAATAATGAGAGAATTTATTGGTTTGAAATCGAAAATGTATTCTATTGACGTTATTGATGGTAAATTGATCAAGAAAGCTAAAGGTGTAAAGAAAACAGTTTTTAACGGTTTCAATTTAGATGACTATCGAGACTGTCTGTATAAAAAGAAGATTTTTTATGGTAACATGTCCACATTTAGATCCGTCCTTCACAATATCTATACACAAAATTTGAACAAGATTGCTCTTAGTCATTTTGATGATAAAAGATATATTAGAGAAGATGGTATATCAACATTTGCCTGGGGACATTACCACATAGAAGAATAATTCAATAATTATTACACTATAATAAATTTTAATGATTTAATTATTTGTTTCAATAATTATTTTTATTTCAATGATTCGTTTTTTCTGTTGTTGTTGTTGTTGCTGTTCTTGCTGTTGTTGTTGTTGGCGGTGTTGTCGTTGTTGTTGTTGCTTCTGTTGTTGATATTGTTGCTGTTGTTCTATCCACTGTTCTACCCTCTGTTGCTGTTGTTGTCGTTGATATTGTCGTTCTTATTGACGTTGTTGTTGTTGTCGTTGTTGTTGTCGCTGTTTTTCTTGCTGGTCCCGTTCCCGTAATATTTCCATTATTTTTTGATGGTATTGTCGATCTAGTTGTTGTTTACAATAATTTGAAATTAATATAAATATCTATAAGTTATAAATGAATACTTACATTGTTCTTCTTTCTGAAAATGCTCGAATTGAGTTGTTATTACATAATCGAATTGATCTGCGGTGATCTCCTCACCTTCGAAAACTGTTTTATGATATTTAATTAAAAATTAATTATAAATTAAATGTATGTTGTAAATGAATATGTACTTACATATAATTTCTCTTGAATTCATTTTTAACACAAACTAAATTCACCAAATTAAATTTTTGTTCGGCACTTGACGATGTACTGTCTAATTGATTTACTTTAAGACTGGTTGATCTTATACATATATTATTGTGATTGCAATTTAGCATTCTTATCAAGAAGATTTCTTATAGAAAGGATCCATTGTTACAATTTCTTTTATTTGAAAATTGTTAGAAAAATATATGCATCTATGATTTTCTTATTATTTGAAAAATGATGTATTCTTAATGGTTGACTTTGTTATATTTTTATATTAAAAAATATATTATACTATTAACATTATCCCTTTGTTATCATATTTTACCGAATATAAATGTTAGTGATTCATGATAATTGTAAAGATGTAAGTAAACCAAAAATTATTCGAATTATAAATTAATAGAGAGATCTGTACTTTGTGTCTGTATGAAAGTCATCGAAAAGAGATATTACAGCAGAAACACACCAAATTTCCACTAATAATTATTGATTTGCTTTAAATTTAATTCATACTGTATATTTTTGTGATTGCAATTCAGCATGCTTATCAAGAAGATTTCTTAAACAAAGGAAATTTTTTAATATTAATAAATGAACAATGCAGGTATTCATTATCTATAAATTATATATACATTCTTTTATTTGAAAATTGTTAAAAAAATATATACATATATTGTCAATGTTATTGTTCATCCAACTATGCCAATTAAAGTAGACTTTGTGTGCCCTTCCTGTAAGGGTGAAAGTGATGAAAGGGGTGAACAATGTTATTGGTACCTTTATCAAAAACTTGTCAATAAGGAAGGGTACAAACATTTAAAGTGGCAAGGTGTAGCATCAGGAGACGACGACGACAACACCGACTAATAATTGGTGAATTTTTCAATTATTATGTCTTATAATTATTAATATTAGGACTTTTTTCAAATTTGCTTGAAAAATCACATGCTATTGATCTTCTTAAAAGTCAAGTCAGGCTAGGCTGGGCTAGGCTGGGCTAATTTGACAACGTAAATTTTGTTTGTTGACAACAATAAAAACAACTTTTTTCAAATTTGCCGCCGTTTCCGCTGTTTACAGAGCTACAAATTGACATTAGTTACTAGAATTTTAGGTTGGCATGAAATCTGGGGGAATTTAGTTGTATAGATTTTAGGTTGGCATGAAATCTGGGGGAATTTACTTGCATAGATTTTAAGTTGGCAGAAAGTCTGGGGGAATTTACTTTTCTAGATTTTAAGTTGGTCGATTTGAAATTTCAAATCTCCCGCGTCGTGACGTCACAGGTTATCATGATATCTGGGGAATTTACTTGCATAGATTTTAGGTTGGCAGAAAGTCTGGGGGAATTTACTTTTCTAGATTTTAAGTTGGTCGATTTGAAATTTCAAATCTTCCGCGCCGTGACGTCACTTTTCGATGTCAATTGGCGGGAGAATTTGAAAATTGGCTCCGACTTCCTGGTCCAGAACATACATATTTATACTACTTATTTTTTCAAAATTGGAAGCTTTTTTACTAAATTACTAATAAACTATGAGATTCTCATTTTGCTAGAAGTATCTTTAGAGAGTTACCATAAGACCTTGTAGTGAATAACATACCACTCTATTTAAAATAAGAGAGTAGGTCGTTCAGGTGGAGAAATATCTGTAAACCTAATTTCAGAAACTGTAACATTTTAACACTTCTTTTTCTTTTAATTGGCCAACTTCTTGTGTATATTGCCAATATACAGAAAAAGTAATGGTAGTAGTAGTAGAAGTAGTAATTTCAGTCAGACGACTTCCGGTTGCATCCTACGTAAAAATCGACAAACCCAACTATACATTCAATTATGCAACGAAACAACCATTGGAACCAATCAAACTTGTTTTTTGTGTTTGTTTTTTAGTATTTGAAATATAACTAATGATTTTCACCTAAGCATATAAACTACAGTAGAACCTCGATAACTAAAACATCAATATCTAAAAATTCTCGATAACTAAAAGTTTTTCTCCGGTCCCTTGAACTTTGAATACCTATGCAGGTAAATTTACCTCGATAACTAAAAGTTACAACGACCAAATTTGGAAATTCCTGAAGGGTTTTTGCAAGAATGGAATGTTAAAATCTATCAATCATCGATATTCTGTTCATTAGGTACCTGAAACGGAGTGGGAATTTCCACCAATGAACAACCTTTTAGAGCGTATATAAAGGGACGCAAAATCTGATTGAAGTTAGACTGGAAGTTTTACCTTTGTAGAGAATAGTGCCAGTACAATGTCCTTAAAGAAATCATATCAAGCAAAGTTTAAATCTTTGACGCTTGCTGAAAAGGTTAGCGTCATTGAAGAAGTTGAGAAGGGTGATAAGTCAAAATCCGAAATCGCCAGAAATTTTGGGATTGCGCTACCTACGCACTCTTATTTCTTAAAAAACAAAGAAAACATTATCGCTGCAGCTTCTTCTAATACTGGTAGCAGAAAAAGAGCTTGACCACCGGCCAATGGTGACATCGATGAATGTGTTTCCAAATGGTTTAAATGGTTAAATGGTTAAATGGTTAAATGGTTGTGTACGTAGGAATTTTTAGAGTTAGATTATAGTTTGGAATATCTTATCTTTCAGTTGATTATTTTTGACTTGTATTTTTCACTCTATGTTGAGAACCCAATAAATCGAGTCTGTTCAAATAGACACACATTGTCTAATTTTCTCCCAAACATAACAATTTTTGGCGCAGTCGGTAAAAATTAATTAATTAATTAATTAATTAATTTAAATAGTAATTAAATTGTCGACATTAAATTCATTAAATTGATTTTCGTCTAAAATCACAAACATGTCAATTGGCAAAATTGAAAAATTTGATATTAAATCTGGAAAATGGACAAATTACATCCAACGAGTTGATCAATATATTAAAGTCAATAAAACTGGAGATGATTTGAAAGTGGCAGCCCTAGTTTCAATGGTTGGTGATGACACCTATGACATCATGTGCGACTTATGTCATCCAGATCAGCCGGAAAGCAAAAAATGGGATGACCTGGTGAAAATTGTTCGAGACCACATGAACCCGAAGCCATCAATTATCGCCGAGAGATACAAATTCAGGCAACGTGCTCAAAACGCTGGTGAGTCCATAGCAAATTATGTACAAGCTTTAAAGCATCTCTCTAAATATTGTGAGTTTGGTGATCAATTAGAAGTAAATTTAAGAGATCAGTTGGTATCTGGTCTCTAAAATGATCAAATAAGATCACGTTTGTTCACCGAAAAAGATTTGGATTATAAACGGGCAGTTCAGTTATCCTTGTCTCTTGAACAAGCTGAGAAAGACGCCAAGGAAGCTGGTCCTGCTGAGTCCAACATAAATTTTATAAAAAAATTGAATAATTGTAGAGTTTGCGGAAAGAAAAATCATATTTCTGATAATTGTTATTTTAAAAATTGTTCATGCCACATTTGTGGAAAAAGAAATCATATCAGTAGTGTTTGTCCAAAACGAGACAAAAACTCTGGTAAACGTATACAAAAAGGAAATAAAGTAAATTCCAAAAATAATCAAAATAGCCAACAAAAAAACTTTTTTATATCTCAAAAGGCAAATTCCGACATTTCGGACATTGATACAATATATCATCTTTTTGAAATTAATTCGTGTACTAATAATACAATTTCATGTAAACCTTATTATTGTGATCTAATAATTGAAAAGATAAATTTAAAAATGTTAGTTGATACAGGAAGTTCTATATCAGCTATTTCTAAAGAATTTTATATTAATAATTTTAAACATTTACGTTTACATAAATCACATTTAAAGTTTAGTTCGTATGTTGGAAATTATATCACACCAATAGGTTATATAATAGTCTCAGTAAAACATAAGGATTGTATTACAAAAGATATAAAATTGTTTGTAATTGACAATGGTGGACCTCCATTGATGGGCAGAGATTGGCTCAATATTCTAAATTTGTTGAAAATTGATTATCTGTCTGAGATAAATCTCTCTTTAACATCTTTATTAAATAAATTTTCTACAATATTTGATGGAAAATTGGGTACTTTGGAAGATTACAAATTAAAATTAAATTTAAAAAAGGAAGCCCAACCAATATTTTGTAAACCTAGGTCACTTCCTTTCGCTATCAAAAACAAAGTAGATCAAGAGTTAGACAGATTATTAGAAATGAAAATAATTTCCCCTATTCAATACAGTGATTGGGCTACCCCTATAGTTCCAATCGTGAAAAGGGATTCAACAATTAGAATCTGTGGTGATTACAAGGTCACAGTAAACCCACATTTAACAATTGCCAAATATCCTTTACCTAAAATCGATACACTTTTTGCAAATCTCAATGGCGGTCAGAAATTTTCTAAATTAGATCTCTCTATGGCTTATTCACAAATACTATTAGATGATGAGTCTAAACCGTTGACAACCATTTCTACTCACAGGGGTTTATTTATTTATAACAGAGTTCCATTTGGATTAAGTCCAATTCCAGAACAATTTCAAAAAATTATGGAAAGCATTTTTATAAATTCACCTGGAACTATTGTTTTCCAAGATGACATTTTAATTACAGGTAAAAGTGATGAAGAATATTTAAAAAATTTGAAATTGGTCTTAAGAAAATTAGATCAAGTCGGTTTAAAACTACAAAAAGAAAAATGTTCTTTTTTCCAAGATTCTATCTTTTACTTAGGATATAAAATAGACAAAGATGGTCTACATATGTCTCAAGATAAAATTGATGCCATAATTAATTGCCGAAATCCCAATAATGTAACAGAATTAAAGTCTTTAATAGGTATGATTTCCTATTACGGAAAATTTATAAAGAATTTAAGCTCAATACTACATCCATTCTATAATTTATTAAAAAAAAATGTCAAATTTTCATGGGACAAACATGGGACAGTGTTCTTTAGCTTTTAAAAAAATCAAAGAAGTATTAACTTCAGATATTATTTTGACACACTACAATGAAAACTTACCTTTATATTTAAGTACCGATAGTAGTTATTATGGATTAGGAGCAGTCCTTTATCATAAATTTGATAAAGGTGAAGAAAAAATTATTGCTTATGCGTCGAGAACTCTGTCCGATTCGGAAAAGAAATATAGTCAGATTTCCAGAGAAGCCTTAAGTATAATCTTTGGCATTCGTAAATTTCATCAGTACCTTTATGGTAGAAAATTTACCCTCTTAACCGATGCGAAACCTCTAATTAGTATTTTCGGTCCAAAAAAGGGTATACCTTTAACCACAGCTAACCGTTTACAAAGGTATGCTGTTGAATTAACCGGATATCAATTCGATATACAGTATATTAGAACAAAAGAAAATTGCGGAGCAGATTTTCTATCTAGAATTCCCCTTCAATCAGAGTGTAACACTATAGATAGTGAACAATTTGGGTATATAAATTCTATAGAAGATGAGTTTCCTTTAATTAATGCCAAATCTATTAAACTTGCTACTAAAACTGACAAGTTACTCAGCAAAGTTTACCGTTTTGTAACATGCGGCTGGCCTAACAAAGTCAATGAGAAAAATTTAATGCCTTATTACAAGATCAGAAATAACATTTCAATAGATCACGGTTGCTTACTTTATGGATATAAAGTTATTATTCCGTATAAATTTCAAAAGAAAATGATTTCAAATTTACATGAAGGACATCTTGGGACAGTCAAAATGAAAAGTATTGCTAGATCTTATTTTTGGTGGCCAAATCTTGATGAAGAAATTAATAAAATAACAAAAGATTGTCATGCTTGTAACAATACTAGATTTACACCTAACAAGGCAATATTAACACCATGGCAATGGCCAAAATTCCCATGGACAAGAAAACATGCTGATTTTGCAGGTCCATTTAAGGGTCATACATTTCTAATTATAATTGATGCTCACTCTAAATGGCCTGAAGTTTTTGAAGTTAAGAACACTAATGCTCAGTGCATTATTAAAATTTTTAGAAGTGTTTTTGCCCGATTTGGGTTACCTTTACAATTTGTAAGTGATTCAGGACCCCCATTTAATAGCAAAGAATTTAAAGGTTTTCTAACACAAAATGGTATTATATCATTAAATTCTCCGGTGTTCCATCCCAGTAGTAATGGTGAAGCAGAAGCAGGAGTAAAAATCATTAAACAATGTCTAAAAAAGGCTGTAATTGAAAAGAATGACTTAAATTTAGCTTTAAACAAGTTTTTATTAATGTATAGAAACGCGATTCATTCCACTACTGGGGAATCACCGGCAAAACTCTTGCTAGGTAGACAACTTAGAACAGTGTTAGATCTAATTAGACCCGAAACATCAAATATTGTAGAATCTCAACAAATAAAACAAATTCAAAACAAAGGAGGAAAACTTGTAAAGGTTTCAGAGGGGGATGAGGTACTAGTAAGACAATTCGGTAGAAATGATGATAATTGGAATAAAGGTATTGTAACCGAGCAAGTGAGTGCCTCAACATTTAACGTAATCAGTAATAAAGGAAAACAATATCGACATGTTGATCAGTTGCATCCTTTGAATAAAGGAAATTTGAGACATTCACTAGCCCCAGGTACAGATAATGAATTTGTAAAAAATGAGCAAGATATTAATTATGAAAATTCTGATGTGGGTATAGACCCCTCATCCCAAGATGATAAATTTCAATTATGTGAAAGCAGTGATGAACTGTCTGCACAGTGAAACAAAGTATCGAAAACAAACAAAGTGCTGACCGTTCCATCGCTGTAAATCAGGGTCAGGACTTTTCTCCTGGATATCCCAAGAGAAATAGAAAAACAAAAAAAGTATTCGATTTATAATTTCTTGTATTAAGAGTCTAGGGGAGAAGTGTTGTGTACGTAGAAATTTTTAGAGTTAGATTATAGTTTGGAATATCTTATCTTTCAGTTGATTATTTTTGACTTGTATTTTTCACTCTATGTTGAGAACCCAATAAATCGAGTCTGTTAAAATAGACACACATTGTCTAATTTTCTCCCAAACATAACACTCTGGACAAGAAAATCCCTGTAAGCGGTCCAATGGTACAAGCAAGGGCTGTGAAATTTGCCAAGCGTTTAAACAGACCTAATTTCAAGTTTAGTAATGGATAACTGATTAATTTTAAAGATAGAAATGACATTGTTTTTAAGAAAATTTGTGGTGAAAGTGGAAGTGTCGACATGCAGAAGGCAGATGAAAGAAAACGTGATCTATCAAGGAAGATTGAAGGAAAACACCCTCGATATATTTACAACGTCGACGAATTAGGATTTTTTTATAAGTGTACTCCCGATTCAACACTTTCATTTAAAGGTGAAACTTGTAGCGGCGGGAAGCTAATCAAAGAGAGGATCACAGCTTTATTAGGAGCTAATATGGACGGGTTGGAAAAGCTCCCATTACTTGCTATTACGAAGTCAGCCAACCCACGGTGCTTTAAAAACGTCAAAACTAAACCATTACAAAGCTAATTGATTACCAAGCTAATAGGAAGGCTTGGACGACGCGTGAGTTTTTTTCATCCTGGTTGTTGAAGTTAGATAGAATCATCAAAAGGCAAGGAAGAAACTATTTTCCACCAAACATGACTTCAGTTTGCCAGCCAATGGATCAAGGAGTGATTAAAAATTTTAAACATTTCTATAGATGTGCTTTAGTGAAAAAATTATCTGAAAGTATGGACAAAGAAAGACCATTCAAAATGGATATTCTGCAGGCTTTGAGAATGTGTGATACCGCGTGGGATCAAGTCAAACCGACAACCATTTCCAGGTGCTTTGTTAAGGCTGGATTTACATCGAAAATACAAGAAAATGTCGATAAATCCTCTGACTCAGAGTCAGAGGCAAATCATCACTCACGTCATTAGTGATTTGCCAGAGGATTACTTAACCATTGACGATAATGTTGAAGTTTGTGGAGAACAATCCGACGCAGAAATTCTTGATGAAGTTAGGCAAAACCACGACCAACGTTGTAAACCCTAATTTCACGATATAAAATCCCTAAATCATCACGTGTCACAGCTCGCTGTACGCTCTATCACCTTAAAATCTTCTGATGAAGAAGAAGGTGAAGAAGAGAAATTACCAATTAAAAATGCTATCACCTTGGAGAATGGGTTAACCCATGTTCAAGAATTGCGAGAATTGTGTGAAAATTTTCAAGATGTACCATCTTGTATATTTAAAACACTAACAGCCATATTAATAATAAACTTAAATGTATACTAAGAGCCTACTAACTGTTCACTAGCAGAAATCGTATTAATAATTGCGGTTAAAATACCACTAACGCTAGTACGCTGCTAAGATATTAGTTGTCAACGAAGGTACCTTTTGAATCTCACTAACGTATTAAACATAATCTTATTTTGTTGTAAACGTGATTTATTTCTGTAATTGACGTGATTTATTTCTGTAATTGACGGAGGTAGCGACAATATAAGTGAAAGGTAAGTTTAATAATACTGTAGGTATTATCATCTATGAGATGTTTTAAACGGCAAAACGTTCTCCGAAATTAGAATGGATTTTGACGACGTTATTGATGTTAATCAGGAATTGTTAGAAGCTGAAGAACCACAGTTAGGAATAATTCCAAGGAATCCTAAAGTGTATCTTGAAAGGGAAAATCCCTTTGAAATATATGACGACGCAACATTCAGAAAAATGTACAGAATGAGGAAAGTAGTAGCACAACGAATAGTTGATCTAGTTCACGAACAAATTGTTGTGAGCAACCGAGGTGGAGGAATCAGTACTGAATTGCAAGCGTTAGCCACCATTCGATATTTATCAAAAGGATCCTATGAACACGATATTGGTTTGAGATTCTTATAGTCATGCGTAGTTTAATAAACAAATAATTGCCCTTCAGGTGACATCCATGGTTTGTCGCAATCATCTGTGAGTAACGTAATAAAAAGGGTAGTACAAGCAATAGCTGAACATAGAGAGGAATTCATAAGCTTTCCACAAGGTCTACAGCTTAACCGGGTCAAAGAAGAATTTTACGAAATAGGCCGATGCCCTAATGTAGTAGGAGCAGTTGACTGTTGACACATTAAAATAAAAATCCCGGGGGAGAAAACCCATTATTATTTATTAATAGAAAAGGATTTTATTCGTTGAACGTACAAGTAAGAAGTCCACAAAGACGAGACATCTTTCAACGATTAAAATCAGGTAGTTGTAGATGCCAAATGCAGAATTCTCGATATTGTAGCAAGGTGGAAAGGTTCGGCTCATGATGCACGTATTTGGCACAGTTGTTCATTGCGAAGATCATTTGAGGTTAATTTCTATAGATTAGGTAAACTTTCTGTTAATATTCAGTTTCAGAGCAGAGTAATAGATGGTATTTTGCTCGGCGACAATGGTTATCCCTGCAGTAGCTATCTGTTGAGACCAGTTCTACATCCAATAACAGATTTAATATAATAATATCCGATACAGCAAACAAACTTTCACTGAACGATGCCCGAAGACATTTATTATATTATTATAATTATTATTATCAGTATTATCATTATTATCATTATCATCATCATTATTATTATCATTATTATCATCATCATTATCATTATTATTATTATTATATTATATTATATTATATTATATTTTTTATTATAGTATATTAAAGAATATGTTTCAACATATTGAACGCAATTTTGGCGGTTTTCTCTGCTAATATTGATACATCATTTGTTACTATAACGAAATTATTTGTTTGTATGATAAAACTAATCCAATGTGGGCAAAAAAATTTTCGGCTGTCCATACAATCGGGCCAAATTTTCATGGATAATGAAAGTTTGTATACTGTAATTTAATGTAATTGAATACTAAAAGTCACGTGTATCATTTGGGAACATTTCAAGCAAATAAATTCTGAAGAATCTGCCAACAATAATGTAAGAGAAAAATCATCTATTTCAAACTTAGTTTTTAAATTACCAGAAAATTTGAAATTAAAATGAATCATTCCATTACGAAATTGTAATTTTTATGAATGGATTTTGTAAAGTGTTTGTCACACAGCATATTTAAATGGCACTGCCAAAATTCATAGAACACAATGAATCCGAAAACAATAACGATAAGATGTTCTCTTCCGACCTCCACCAAAAACGTACATTAATTCTCAATTTAATAGCTAAATTTTTAAGAGATCTCACATCTTATGGTATTTGCTGAATATCAACTAAAATTATTGCAATCGAAAAAAACAAACGTCAATAACAATATGCGATGGAATATTCTTCATTCTCATCAATTAAAAAATTTCTATTTACAATGGGGCAACACGTTGGTAACAACTGCATGTCCTGTAACATATTATTTGATTGATACGATAAGCCAAAAATTTTATAAAATCCCTATTCTGTAATTGCTTATTAATTTGACCACTGTTTTATCTGTTGTCTGTCAAACAAGTTGCTGCAAATTTATATTTGTAAACGCTGAATCCATAACTCAAATATGGGATTATTATTAATAGTGAAATACAGAAACTCAAAATCAAATTCCCATATTATAACAATAAACAAAAATAGGATTACATGTGTTTCGATAAATTTCCCATCATCAGATCCAACAGAATTTTGAAACGACTTATCCCTTGTGAAATGTTAGAAAAAAATTTAAAAATGTAAAATAATTAAAGATAAATTGAGAGAATCAAATTCTAAAAAATTTAAAATTTGTTCAAGCAATTATCCATCATCGGTATAATACAAATCAAAATATCAAGATGATAAGTTCAAACCAATGTATTTATTTAAAATTTCTTATATAGCGTGGTACTGGTTTCGGCAATTTGCCATCATCAGCTACTCAGCTACAAATATTAACAATATAATAATTATACAATTTCAATTTTTAAATCGACTTACTCAAAATATACAAATGATAAGTTGAAGATTACAGATATTTCAACCATATAGTCCTTATTGTCACAATTGGGTTATTGAACAGAAAATAGAGTTGCATAAGCAACTATGTCACAATCAGTTTATCAAATTATCAAAATCAACTAAAAATTACAACATATTATTTTACGTTGCAATTATGATTTTATCAATTTTTTAAAAAATATAATAATTAAACTTATGTATAGTCACACCATCGGGATCCATATGAATTCCGGTGATGTGACTACACTAAGGGCGTTGGTTAAATAGAAATTTAAGATTTAAAAAAAAATTAAGTTAAATGAATGAAAGTTAAAATTGGAATGATCTAGAAATTTTCCAGCAATGGCCTACATCGATGTGTTTTAAGATTTTTAAACTGTGATACGCACACATTGCGGGATTTTTGAAATTTTTTTTATTTATTTTAAATGTTGTTAAGGCACTTGAAAAGTTCTTCAATTCGAATTGATAATTTCCGACCAGTCTCGCCAATGTATATCATATCACAGTTTTTACAATTGATTTTGTATACACCACTTTCATTAAATATATTGATTTTATTATTATTTAGTATCGAAGACAAATTATTATTTGATCAATTAAGTATTGTTGGCTATTCATGATTTACGTTGATGGGTATTGATGTGTTGTTTCAAATTAAACAGTTCAAATATCATGAAATTCTTTTATTAATTATCTGGTAAACTAGTTTCGATCAATTGATCATCATCAGTACCATTGTCAAACTAGATGTATATGATGTTTTTATATTGAAAAGATTTTTATAATAATATATTGAAAAGATAAGTTCTCTGATAAAAAACGATATATAATTTTACACAATTTAAAGTTTCAAAAATCAAATGATAAAATATAACGAATAATTTCTCAAAAAATATTATTTAAACTTTATGGAAAATACTAAATTAATAGTGAATCTAGTGAGAACCACAAATTCCACCACAGTCTAGTGAGAACCACAATTCCATTGTCCGAGCAGTAGGGGCACTCGAGCGATAAGGCAACTAAATATAAGCCGCCGCGATCGGTCGTACGGACACCTTTTCCAACCTGGCCTCTTCCCAATAATTACCAGCTCTGGCTATTGGCGACCTGAGAAAATCCTGAATTCCGCAGTGGCTATTGGCGACCGGAATAAACCGTTGTTGTAATCGTTATAAATCCGCTTCCGCTGTGGCTATTGGCGACCGGAAGAATCCGTTGTTATCCCCGTTATACCGCTTCCGCCGTGACTATTGGCGACCGGAGGATTTTCCTCAACTCTTCACAGTGGCTATTGGCGACTGAAGAGATCGTTATTGTATTCGTTGATAAACCGCTACCTGGCTTCCGCCGTGGCTATTGGCGACCGGAGGATTTCCCTCAACTCTTCACAGTGGCTATTGGTGACTGAAGAGATCGTTGTTGTATTCGTTACCGTACCAATCCTGCAGTGGCTATCGGCGACCTGGATATACCCGTCCGTTAGAATTAGCATTTTGTTTTGTTATACCGGATTTATTTATTTAGTATTTATTTATTTATTTATTTATTTATTTATTTATTTATTTATTTGTATATAGTTATTTGAATAAAACTTGTTCATTTTACTTATCGTCTCACGAATATTTTGTGAGTGGTGTCCGGGTCCGATATCACCGTATCACTCTCTCTCTCTCGTTAGAAATCGCAAATGTTGATCCTTATTTTCTCTGACCAGCTACAACCCGGGCAAATATCGTTACAACTGAAAGGGCTCTTTTGATTTAGAATGAAACGATTTTCGAGGTGGTCAAGAAACATGTCAGCAAGCATATCCGATATTGGTTTTCCCATGAGTAGTCCTTCATTGATTTTATAAAAGTTATCATTTAATTCACAATAATTAGTGGTTACAAAGAATCTTAATATTTCGAATAAATTTCTCTGATCAATGTCAGTATCGAATTTGTTTTTTATATATCTATTGGCAATATCGAGAGTTGCATCGATAGGAACATTACTATACAAGTTTGTTAAGTCAAACGAAACCATCAACAGATTATTATTATAGTTTATAGATTTAATTGTGTTATAAGTTCCAACGGCATTTTTGACTGTATGTTTTGGTTTGAAGTTTAGGATATGCAATAGGAGTTTTGATAGGTTATTTGTGAGGGTGTTGTAAAAGGTAGTCATGGGGAGGTTGGGTTTGTGTATTTTTATTAGGCTGTATAATTTTGGAAGTCTCGGATGTCTGTACAGTCGAGTGCGTTAAAATTTTAACGACTCTTGGTGCGAAATTGGCCTGTTTTACATAGATTGAATCGTTCTTCTACCATTTTTGTTATATGGAATGAATCGCATTTGTCAACTTGCTTTACCTGCTTTGACGAATAGTAATTGTTGAACTGGAAATGTAAATAAAAGGGCGGTCTAAATGTAAAAAAGAAAATTGTAATCTGCACCTATATTAATATCATGAATGTGAAATTTTGAACATTTGCCCTTCAATAACGCTTGAGTTACTGGACGAATTGTCTTGAAATTCGGGTATAACATTTAAACATGTAGGATACTTTTTATATCCAATAAATGGATAATAAAAATTTCGATTTTTTCAAATTAAATTGAATGTTTTTATCTTTAATTATTCATATGGCAAGTTTGACAATTGGAAAATTTAATTAATAAAAATATGAAGAAAAGGGTATCCGTCGCCCCTCCGATCCCGTCCTTGACGGATAATCGAGGCTTTATTGTAGATTTTTGCTTTTCTTTGATTTGGTAATTCGCGCCAAAATAATGTAAAAAAGAATGATCTGACAATGAGAATTGTCCCGAAATATATGCTACCCCAATTATAATTGTTATCTACTATTACATGGATTTTTAATTTCGAGTTTTAATTTTTTTGCTTTATTTCATTAACATTATAATATAATCCCATATATGACTTAATTGTATTTTTGGTTTACAATATATAAGGTAATACTGATTGAAATTTTAAATTTAAGACAGCATATCTATATTGCCATGCAAATTTTTCAAAAGATCTGTTGAAGACCATTTACTCCTAGCGAAGCGGGCTTGTAATAATTTAAAGATTGATGTTTTCTTATTTCGGGTACATTACCAATTGGTTTTCGTTTCTCTCCCGATAACCAATAATAAATAGCTCCCCTCTAGCGAAAGTCTGGTTTACACCATACAATTTTTACCGTTAAAATTTTAACGCACTGTCTTGTACCACGCTATATAAGAAATTTTAAATAAATACATTGGTTTGAAATTATCTTCTTAATCTTTTGATTTAAAATTTGTTATTTGGGAGTGTGATTTTGTATTTCATCATTATTATAATTTTTTTTTCATTAATGTTTCTGTTATTGCATAACGATTAATCGAAAAGAAAAACAAATAACCCTGCCATAAGGGTAGCTTCATCTTTATTTCACATCGATGTACCACGCCATATGAGTTCAACAGAGATAACAAGTCCTCAACATTTAAAAGCAAGTGGTTTCTTTGGACAAGGAGCTAATGGTGGGCGGTCATAGCTGCCATCGTTTACAATTTTTGCCCGCCTACTTTGTTTCTTTCTCTATTCAACTTCTTTTTTTTACATCAACTATCTACTATAAAAATAAAATTTACCTAAACATGGTGTTATAATTTAGACCAAGTTCTCTCAATTTATTGTCAACTCTTTATTACTACTATTGCTGTTAATATCATTTTTCTGAATAATTTTTATTCAATATCGAAAGGAAGTTAATATTTTAGAAAAAGCACATAAATGATTGTTACTATATAGAATCTCATGATGCTCATATTCCCGAAATACGTATTACCCCTTCAATTCTTATTTATTTATTATATGAGAATTTAATTGCTTTGTTTTCCTGGGGCCTATTTTAATGAAATGTTGCCGCAATCAATACATAAACACGATTACTACACCCGACCTGTCGTTTGCATTTCATTCATATTTGTTCGCACCTCTTTATCTTTTAGTTTATCCAAATTGGTAAGATATGCATCGAATAATAATATGACAGAAGGATTTACCATTCCTAATTTCGCAGCAAATTATCAAAATTTAAATAGGATTTTGTTACCAAATTAGCTAAATATTGTTAATCTAGTGATTTACTTGGGTGGCCGCTTAACTCTTGAGAAGAGAGCGCGAGCTAATTCCCAAGCTTTGAGACTCTTCCAGCATTTTGATGTTTTTCCTATGCAGGAAAGAGTCGGTATTCCCTGCCTCCAGTGTAGCACTGTAGTTCGTGCATTCCTCGACAGGTCTCGATCTCTTGGCTGTAGATGGGTATGTGTTAATGGACATAAAATTAGTCCATTGGAAAACACATTCCTGTAGAAGGCCCGTTTAAGAAATATAGGAGCGGACGCTATAGTATATTTAATCTACTGGTGGTTGTTGAAACAGTCAGTAGAGTTTATGAGGGGACAGGTTAATCTGGCACAAGACACTGTAGTTGCCTGGATAAGTTACATTAAAGATGTATGCGCCAAAATTGCTTGACATGATTTCGTACAAATCGGTGGATTTGACGACATCGTTGAAGTAGATGAAGCGCATTTATTTAAACGTAAATGCAATGTTGGTCGTCGTACCATGTACCAACATGTTTGGTTGTTTGGTTGAATTAGCCGGACAACCAAAAAAGGATTTACAGCGGCTGTCGATAGCAGATCGCCTAACACTGTTACAGATAATGCAGAAATGTATCGATTCCGATACATGTATTTGCTCCGATGAATGGAGAGCTTACAGAGGATGTGCATCTGTTTTCTCTAGGCATGGCACAGTCAACCACAGCGAAGGTTTCGTGAATCCGCTAAGAAACGAACCACCGATATGGGTACCGACAGGAAGATTCCATCCCTCATGTCTTGACCGGGCATGGATCGGACCGCCACCACAGCCGGGTATTGAACCTCTCAGATACCACACGCAAAATATTGAAAGAGCGTGAAGAGAATTTAAGTTTTGCTTAAAAGAATGCAATCGAAAAGATCTGGTGGCACAATACATCGGTGAATGGATGTATAGAAGCAATATTCTCCGTTACCTAAGGACCGATGGAGAGAAATTTGAGAGGATATTGAAAGACATCGCGAGAGCCTATCCAGGTTACGGGAAGGCACCGATGGTCATTGACTTTCCGGACTGCAACTGCCATGAATGCCAGCCGTAAGTTTTTTTCTTTTTTCTTACAACACTTATTACATAACCGCCATCCCTACTGACTCAAACCCCTACCAATCCTATCCTGGCAGGTTATGGCGCTACGACCTCCACGTGGTTCCTGCCGCACAGTTTATTTTGTTTGCAATTACAATAAGAGTCCATCAAACAAAGTAATCTGACTAACGTAGAACTTTCGGCTACTCTTTTCTCGAGAGACTGTTATACAGAAAACATACGCCGTTTTGTGACGCCGCCCCCGGCGGCAGTTGTGCCATTACCAGTGGCCGGGGCGGCTGATTTTTTCAGAATTGCAAAGATTCGCTATTCCAATGCCCTGGTCTAATTTTGGTGGAAATCGGGCCGGTGGAAACCGCAAACCCTGGAGGTCTACTGTCTTTGATTTTCGGTATATCACACGTATTAAAGTAAGACTGGGACTTGTAGAAAAACACAGTGTTTTCTTGTTCAATTGTTTCCAGTTTTCAAGTTTACATATTATAAACAGTGCGTATTATCGCGATGAGCCACTTTCGGTAATTTTTAGCGACACCGCCCCCCGCCAAATGTGCCGTCCCTAGTTGTCGGAGGCGGCTGATTTTTCCGACATTATTGTGTACCCCTCCGCTATGTTATTGTATCGAGTTTTATTACCGCAGGATTTGTGAACAATCTCAAAATCGAGCTTTATATGCAATCGCGGGCGAGCGGTTTTTTAACCGCTCTGGGAGATTTGCGCATGAATTATTCATTGATTACTGGAGTAATTAACAATCGAAAAAAGCTAAAAAATTCACATTTACCTTTGAACATGTTCCACTTCAGATGGTAGGGTTTTTGTAGTCTGGTCTCCTTCCCCCCGGGGGTTACACCATCTGGGAGGGGGCATAGGGGGCTGAATTTTTTACTCAGCTTTTCTGGTGGGTCCCTTAATATACCCACAAAATTTTATCCATTTCGCACCTATAGAAAGCTTGGAACCCAAGAGCCCTACTCTTACCTTTATTGGATTTCTTTGGAGATTATCGAAAATATAATAAGACAATCCTCGTGATTTTGAAACGTTACAAAAACGACAAAACCCCATATTTTATAAATTTTTCTTTTTCGATGAATGGTTAATTAACAAAACAATTAAGAATTAAACTATATTTAATTAAAATAACACATGGTTTCGAATTCGAAACGTAAACCAAGAAATCAGGCTTAAACTTCCATGGAGGTAAACCAACATAACCTCTAAACAATAATTACAATGTTGCCACATAATCATAGGCGTAGTTAGATATTCAACTCTGGGGGTGCTAAAGTCCCAAAAAAAACTATATTAAAAAACAATTGGGTACTTATTTAAGGGTGTAGATTACATCGATTTGAACCGAGAAAATGCGAATTTCTAACTCACGATTTCTCGCTCGTTCTTGGAGTTACGACTGCCAAAGATAGTTTTTTGAAAAATTTGAATTACAGACAAAAATCATGCTGCATGTTTTTCTTCCGTTTTTTTTTTTGTGCAATTTCTTATATTTTCTCCCATAACTTGGCCAATATTGCAATTTGCAATAAGTTTTCTATTAGATAGCTAATTAAAGGCGTTTTTCAAATCTTCAACAAATTTTCCGATTACATTATCGGTTGTCCGGAAAATTAAGAAATCTTCCGTAAGGAGATATAAGAATTCGTAGTCAATTTTCATTTTACAACATTGATCAACCCCTCATTCGATACAAAAGCGCAGTACAAGATAGAGATTATTTTCTTAATTTGAAAATTGCGTGAACTATCGTGGAAAAACCGAGTTGCTTTGCTAACATTGTTTTCACTTATTAAAATTAGTAATTTTCTTTTAAAATATATACCTACAGTTAGCTAGATCATTTTATATTCTTTCTGATTGGCCTATTATTTTGGAAAACAGGAAGAGTTGTCAGATGTTACGCGAGAAATCGTGAGTTCGAACCTCGCATTTTCACGCTTTAAATCAATGAGATGTACCTTGCACCCTCAATTGATTCATGCTTAAAATGAAATAAAATAAGTGTCCTACCTAATAGAAAAATATTTGTAATCTATTGAAACCCCCATTGCACTAAAAAAAATAAAAAATAGCTTGACGGAGAGAAATTCAGAATAGAGCCCACATGTAGTACCTAAATATACCTAAATTTTCAATTTTGTACAGGATTCGAATGTTTGAAATTTTAATATAAAATATTCATTATTTAAATTACCTTATACTTTCCATATCTCTTTGGGGTGCTAATTCAAATTTTCAAGTACCCCCCTAACTACGCCTATGCACATAATCCTTGTTATCACTAGAATTGATTCTATACCCAGTACACAGAGGTAATTGAATCTTGACGAGAACCTAACAAAACAAAATTTCCTAAACGCATCTGTCAAAAAGTAGGGAATTGTAAAAAATGAGATTGGTACACTAGATTTTTAGTGACGTAGAGGATAGTCACGTGATGTAAACAATGCAAAAATTTTAAATCTTAACCTCAATATTTATTTGCAACCGGTAAGTTGTACGTTGTTGGCTGTTTTTTTATTTTTCAATTTTTGATTGCCTGTGGTTCTTCACTTAATATTGTGTATTTATATCGTTTATTTGTATTTGTGTCGCTTATTTGTTTTCGATCAGTTATTTTGCATTTGATCGATTATTTCGATTTTTAATCGATTATTTCGAATTTTCTTATTTGTCGGTGATTTAACTTAGTAATTTCGTATTTTATTCGCTTTAATGGCGAGTTCGAGTGATAGTATTGATAGTGATATAGATAATGATAACAATGAGGTAAGAAATGTAGATACTTTTTATTTTAAAAATAATGATTGTTATGATTTATATAAGCAGGACCGTTTAGTAAATGAAAGAATCAGTCTAATTTGTTCCAACAATTTGGTGGCTCAAAATATGATCCAAAATGCGTACAATTTTTTTAAAACACATGGTCAACACTTAGGACCTTCTATCGAGGTACTTCTATTATAATATATAATTGAATATTTTATTCATTTTAAAGGTTTGTTTTTAGATGACTGCCAAATGTCTAGGTGTAAGTATACCTACAGTAGTGAAATATAAAAAGGCACCAATAGACAGCATTAGCCGGCTAAAATATAACAGGGCCAAAATTGCTCATCAAGACCTTGATGAAAATAATAAAAAAGAAATTAAAGACGTGATTTACAGTATGGTGGAAAGCAGTAAGAAATTTGGTTAATTATTTTGTTTGCATTTTTCAGAATTTCTTTTAATTTTTCGTTTTAAATACTGTTAAAATTTTATTATTTTGCTTTTTCTAGAATTATGTTTAGTTTTTCGTTATGTACGTTTAAATATTTTGTGTTTGAAGAAAGTTTCATTGCTGTTTTAGAGAAGCGACTAACTTTAAATACACGTTTGGCAACTCTAAAAGAAAAGGAGCTATATGATTACGAGCGGACCAGTTTGGCAAAATTACTAAAAAATTTAGGATCCAAATATATCCAAGACGATAATAGACGCTTTTTAATGGAAAGGAGTGATGTGAAGATTAAGCGCTGTCAATTTTTACAATGTTATGTTGAAAATCTTCGCAGTGGTTAAAGGGACGTTGTCGTTTTGGATGAGACATGAATTTTTGCCAATGGTACCGTCCGGAAATCATGGCAAGACTCGAACATCAGATCTGCTAGACAAAGCAGTGTTAATGGAGGTACGTTTATAAAAAAAAAGATTTTCGAATATTCATATTATTAATTTATAGTACATTACATCATTATTAATGCTGGCAACAAAAAAAATGGTACAAAGATTTAGTGGTGGCTCTGGAGGAACCATCTCTTATTGTAAAGGACAATGCGAGTTACCATTTTCGACAAGATAATAAACCAACTACTGCGTGGAATAAAGCGTCGATACAAGAATGTTTGGAAGCGCAAAACATTCATGGAATGTTTTGCGCATATGGAGACAGCAAAACGAAAACTGAATTGTTGACCGTATGCAGGCAAAACATCAACCAGAAAGTTCTCATTATAGACAAGATTGCCAATAAGGCCGGTCATGAAGTGCTTCGTTTGCCTCCATATCATTGCATTTTCAACCCTATAGAAATGGTATGGAGTCAAACGAAGCGATTCTATGACCATGAAATCTTCTTTGGCAAGGATCCTATCAGAACATGGGAAAAATCCTTAATTCAAGTCACTGGAGAACAATGGGGTAAGTACTCCAGACATACGAATGAGATTATTATAAAATATTATGAAAAAGAAACAATAGTTGCCACTGATCCAATAATAATTGATGTTACCTTTAACTCCTATGACAGTGAACTAAGCAATGCTAGTGAGAAGTCTGGATAATAGTAGTAATTTATTACTATTATTTAACTTATTTATTAATCTTATCTTCATTTAATATATATTAAACATTCATTTTTATTTAAATCGATTGTTTTATTTCATTTATTCATGTTAAAATAAGTTCAATTATAACTGTGTGTTATATTCATTCAAATTTTAAATTTGGCGCCATTATAGATACCTCTAGTAACTTTTCTGTCAAATGAAAAATTCAATTACCTCCGTGTACGGACTATACTACTAAAACATAATTAACTAATAGTTCATTAGAATGAGATATAGTGGCGCACCGCGCCGGAGAAAATCGCAATTAGCGAGTGATGGATAATAATTGATAATAATAACAACCAATAACAGTAGTTGTTAGATGATATCTTCTTATCGTTTCAGTACAAAAAAAAATGCTAGTAACTACTAGCGATATTTGCTCATCTGCAAAAGACGGAATCATTAAATCAGGGAACACAACAAGGCCCTTCGCAGTGGCGGGTCGTGACTTTTATGTTGGGGGAGGCTGACAGGATTAAAATGTTATAGTCTTAGATACATACCTAACGGAAGTATTTTTATTTACATTTGCACAGATATACATACCTATATACTATAAATACATATCTCAATGGACACGAAAAAAATTTTGCCAACTAATTTTTTTTACGTTTGTAGAAAAACTGAACGAACAATAATTGTCTTTTGACAATGAACTCAATAATTATAATTGTTTGTATTTAAGAGGTATTCTTCTATTTTTTTATCTGCGAAATAATCAATGACATTATCGTAAAATGATTGATAATTAGTTAGTTCCTTAATAAAATCTCTTTCAATAGCTTGTAGTAATTGTAGATACATCTTTTAAGCGATTCTAATTCATTGTGTTTCTACAAAACGTTTTTATACGTTTTAGAGCTGAAAAATTTCTTGTCACTAAAGCAGTACTTACAGAAATTGTTAAAATTATAGATAAAAATTTATATAATTCTGGCATGCAATCTTGCAGCTGATTTTTATGCATGAAAAGTAACATATCAGATGCTGTTTTACTTTCATTAAATTCAATCAAATCATTATATTTAACTGAGAGTTTATTTTTAAGTTTTAAGTAAAAAAAAGGAAGAAAATCCGCTTAAATATGCGAAAAATATCCTACATTCCTGAATGGAATTAGCTGCTTTGCTTAAAACTAAATTTAACGAATGAGCATAACAATGAACAAAGACAGCTTGATGGGCAATTTCTTTAATTTTGGTTTGCGACCCATTCAAGTGACCAGACATAACGGCAGCACCATCATAAGCTTGTGCTACTAATTTCGTAGCCAAATCATAATGTTGAAATTGTGATTTCAAAAAATTTGACAAACTTTCTGCATCTCGTCCCTCACTGACATCAAAAAATCCCAAAAATCTCTCAACAACTTTGCCGCTAGTAACGTATCTTATAATTACAGAAAGTTGAGACGAACATATTATGTCTGTTGTTTCATCGACTTGCCAAGAAATGTAGGGCGAGCTAAATATTTCTTTATCAATTTCTTTTTTAACAATAAATGCTATACATTCAATCAGTTCATTTTGAATTGTTTTTGATATTCCAGAAAACACAGACGAATTATTGAAAAACAGCTTGTAATTTAGAATCATATTTACTAAGTAATACAATCAGTTCTCTAAAATTGCCCTGATTTGATGATTTTTGAGATTCATCGTGCCCTCTGATGGGTGATTCTTGGAAACAAAGGTACAAAGTTGTATCAATCAATCAATTGAGGATATCACGATTTTCTCTAACAGAGTTGTTATACAGTTCGATTTGTTGTTTATGACTATTGTCGACAGCGTTTATGATATTTTGTTTACCGAATAACTGAAATTTTACATTACATGCAATATGAAACTTCGAATGTGAGTGTCTCTCTATAGCACGTGTTAAATTCTTAATATCAGTAAATCCCTTTTTTGACCAAACTACATTATCTGGATTACAACAGAAAAGTAAACAAAACCAACAATATAATTTGTTATTAGTTAGACGTCCTGTTATCCATTCACACTTATCATACCTGACTGTCGAAAATGAACGATTTTGTGTCTTGTCCTGGCTAGTTAAAGATTTTAAATTAGCTTGAGGTCTAGTCAAATTTTTAATTTTAATTTTATCGTCATAGTTTATATTTGAGAAGGAATTTCTTATCAAATAATCGACAATGTCGGAACAATTATTAAAGTCCATATTGAATTTAAATTTCAACACAAATAAGTTTTAAAAAAAGGTAGAAACAAAAATTAATTTATTAATTAACCACACGGTAAAAGTCGAACAATCGAACTATATGTTTTCTTCCATCCGATTGATATTCCTACCATTTAATTAAAATCAAATGCCAATAGAAACATTTCCCGCTATAATGAGTAAATCTGGTGATCGATTTTTACTCGAACAGTAGTTAAATCCACATGCAGAGGCTAGAAGCGCATCAGCCTCCGTGATGTAGCAGTCACATCAAATCCCAGCAATCGTTTCCTTTGTTTATACGTGTCGTCCACGTCGTACTAATTACAGAGATGTGGAGACGCGTGAGGCTAGAGTCCAAGTCCTCATCGCTTATTGTAATTAAATCTGTTTAACTGGAGACTTCGACCGTACATGGATACATACATACAGTTTCTAGTATGTATGTAAATCTGCGTGTTTTCAAAATGTTAATTCGTTTGGAATACAAAAAATGAAAAATGCCTTAATATATTTATTTATTGAACATGAACAAAACTTGAGTTCTATTTAAAAAATATATAGATGAAACGTGTTCTTCTAACTCTGTGCATTTTATGTTTGAGGAGGCTAAGCCTCCCCCGCCGCTGCTGATATCGTGTAATAAACATTACCTAAAAAACATCTGTTTTGCATTAGAATTTTTCGGTATGGTCAGGAATCGTACAACATAATCCCAAATTTACCTTACGTCTGTTGTATGTTGTTATTGAGAACTTTCTAAAAACCTTGTGTGCTTTAGATGCCGTTTCGACTGTTATCATTTTGTTTGCGTAAAAATGAATTTATTACAGAATTACAGAACAATTGTATGGACCATACTATACAAGTGCAAAATAGTTTTACTATTTTTTGACTTCTTTATGACATTGCAACTATTATTTTCTTTCTCATTTACTATTTCCTGACAAATTTACAATTGGGATTTTTAAAATTTTTATTTTGTAATGGTAAATAGTGGGAATTCCATGTAAAATTATCTGTTTTACAAAAGATGCGCCATTCTTCACATCTAGAAACTATTATAAATTATCCTATTTCTATGGTTAACAATTTCTGTGGGCAGGTTCTTTTTTCGAAATTTATCGTGAAATAATTTGACTTCGATTTCTAATTATCTGTTGTACCTATATTGTAGCTATGTGTTCTTGATTCGCTGAATAAACTGACAATGAGGCACAAATACTAAAATTATTCACTAAAGAAAATGTTTTTATCAATTTACAGATGTTTGTAAACTTCAATTCATTTCCACAGAAATTCGCGTCTATAGATATTACAATGTATCTAAACATGTTAAACTACCACATAAGATAACATGAAATGAATACAATCAAACACCAAGTCAAAATCCAAAACTTTAGATTACTATAGATTTTCTATTTACAGTGATTAATAATTGTTATTCAAATACAAAAGTTGATATCTGCAGTTATTCCTTTCAACATAATGTTTACGTAAAAACAATAATTTGGCATAATTCAAAATTTTGTTATTTTGCATATATATTTGAAAAAGAAACTGTTTGGTTGTTGTAATTTACGGTACATTTATTATGTACGATTATATAGATATGTGCATTCTTTGGTATATCTAGCAAAATGTTTATATGGAGGTTTTAGTGTAAAACTTATATTTGCCCCGTCAAAATAATTAATTGTTGTAAGCATAAGTCATGTTAGACGTAATGGAAAAATATTGAGAAAATTGAGAAATAGTAGCTTTACCATGGAAATATTTCTCAATAAAAGGGAAAGTAAAGATTCAGGCACCAGAGGGTCGAATTGTGTTTCAAACTTGTATTCTTATATCTCATTTTCATCTATACGTGTCTTCGTCTCATTCTGAATAATAACTACAGGGTGATCCAGAGTGACTGAAGGTAACGTCAGCCATTTTATCAAAATTAATTTCCACTTGCTTTTTTTTTATAACATTTGACGTTTGAATGACATTTCCCCAGTCGTCAGTGGCCTACAACGTATTCTGATCGTATTGTCGTATTGTATTTTTAACTTCCCCGACCAGAGGGTAGGGAAGTTATTAGTTTCGGACCAAAATTTTGAATTCGAGATTTCACCAGAGCTTTACGTTTTGAAGTCCCCTGAACACGTTTTTGAAGTTTTTAGCATGATGTCCGTGTGTCCGTGTGCGCGCGTGCGTGTGTGTGTGTGTGTGTGTGTGTGTGTGTGTGTGTGTGTGTGTGTGTGTGTGTGTGTGTGTGTGTGTGTGCGTCTGTCGGTTCTCCAACGATTACTCAAAAACGGTTTAACCGATTGAGTTCAAATTTGGCCAGCACAAACTATTTGGTTGCCGCTCAAGTTGATTAGTTTTTGAAACCAATCAAACTACGGAGGTGGAACGGAGAGGGGGTTGATTGAAAAAAATTTAAGATAACATATTAATTTGATATCACCAAACGAAAGGGCATGCGCTTTTATATCCGAAACAATACCCATCATGTGAAATGTTCTTTTCTTTTTTTAATTAGGGCACAAAATTGTCAGAATAGTGTAGTCAACCAATTCAAATTTGCCGCCTTCTATAAGGGATCGGTTGCCATAGAAAAGAGTTGTTATATAGAGAGATATACCCTATTCTGATTCAATTGCAAATTTTTGAAATGACTGTTTAGAAGGTTATCCAACATAATTTTTAGAGCGTACCAAAATTTATAACGGTAGTTTATAAAGACAGAATGATATCTACTGTTGGTATCACTGAAGGAATAAAATCCTATGCGTTTGCTTACATTCTTCTGTCATCTTTGAAACATAACCTCAGAATATTTGTTTTCAAGCGGTTTTTTGAGCGGATTTTGTGTTTCGGTTAATACTTTTTTAATATATAAATATTTTAAAATAATATAAATTTTGATTTTTCCACAAAAAAAATGTATATTCCCTCGACAATCCAATCCAAATGATTTGAATTTTTCCATGTTTTTGTTGGGACTACCGCAGTACATTTTACTCCGCGCTCAAATGACAGTTCTCTCGTTCTCTCAAAATTTTGCAATTGAATCGTGAATCGAGTTCATAAGAAGGTTGAACTGAAAAGGGTGTGTGTGTAATCACCGATTAGTGAATAGAGTTTTGGCTGACGAGGTGCTGGTTCCTCATTGAATTTTTCGGTGGTTGTGAGATTTCTGCGGTTCTCGATTCCCGATTTTGATTTTTATAGTAAATTAGTTTTTTTTTAACTTGAACTCTTGCATTAATTGTCGATTTCTGATATTTGTCTTTAATATATTTTTCTAATTCATGATTAACTATCCGAAATGTGTCGGGGAAGTTATTAGGCCGGTTCTTAGATTCGGCCCCCTTCAAATTTTTTTATTTGGGTTAGTCACTGCAACAAATAACTATCACGTCTATATTATTTAATTATTCATCAATCAAAATACATAAGAAGAGTATAATTAAACTAAAATCATAATAAAGGTTCAAATTGACATTAAAAATCAAGTGGGGTAAGATATGACGCAGCTGGCTACTCTATTACTTGTTTTTCCTAAAAAGTAGGAGCCGGTACAATAAGCCGAATTTTTTGGTTTATTTTGTGTAGGATATCAAAACAAAGCAGAAATTGTAGAATTTAAAAATCATAGTTACAATAGTCATCAATTGTTTTAATCTTATGAATGAGGGTCCATCCTTGGTAGTTGATATATGATTAAATAGCTAATTTGAATTCTTCTCCAAGAAAATTTATTTATAAAAAGCGAGTAAACCGGTTTCGGCTGTTATGCCATCATCAGTACTCTTGCTACATCAACAGTTCATTATATAAAATAATACAAGATTCATAAAACAATTAACTTACTCAGATTATACACAAATAGGAAAATCAATTTTGTTATAAAAATACATCAATAACATGATACGACTTCTTGAAACCAAAACCGAACTAAACCAATGCAAAGTTGACTTGTTAAATTTAATTGTTATAACTAAAAGAGAAACTAAGAGAAAAAGAAGAATTTTTATTTTAAATGTTATCAAATCTAATCGAGTTACTTAATGTCAATTCGTCACCACTAATGAGTATTATTTTGATGAAAAGAACGAATAAGGTAAGTGTACTTGAATACTGTCAAAATCGGTGTATCGATACGAATTGTTCCATATATCAATTGAAGATGGAAAAATTCAAATAATTGTTTTAATATTATCGGATTTAAAATCGTGCCAAAATTCAGAGTATTTGCTTTTGTTGGCTGTAGATTTGTATTTCGAAATTATGGCTAATTTAACCGAAACTCTAAGAATCGAAATTTTAATTTATCCAGGCTATGGAAATCTAACACGAACTCACAAAGAAGTTTGCGATTTGTTCAATGAAAAATACCCAGATCATCAGATAACACGTTCAACTGTTGGAAAAACAGCCTAAAAATTTCAAGAAAGAGATTTACCTAGAACAGGTCTTCCAACAATCAATGATGATAAGAAATTAGAAATTCTCTTACAAATAGAAGAAAATCCCAATGACTCTATACGGTCACTTGTAGTGAAAAATGAAATCATTCGGGGTTCAGCACACAATATTCTCAAAAAAGAAAAATACCATCCGTATACAATTCAAACTGTTCAAGATCTGAATGAAGATGATTGTGATAAACGGTTGCAATTTTGTGAAATGATGATGCATATGCAATTAAACAATCCAAATTTTTATCGTCAAGTTGTATTTTGTTGTAAATCGACAAAACTGCCGTTATTGATTTTTATCTGTGGGGTTGTTTAAAATTTAAAATTTATATCACGAGACCGAAAAACCTTAACGACCTAAAACAGCAAATATCCCAAAAAATTCGCCTCGTTGAACCTGTTGTGATAAACAATGTTCCTCAAGAGTTTTTCAATCGAATTGCTTACTGCCAAGAAGTAAATGGATGGCAATTTGAACCTTTATTATGATTTTAGTTGAATTATAATTTTTTTGATGAATAATTAAATAATTTAAGCTAGCTTGACCGGATCCTGGATTTTGCCATAATTGTTCACAGAATTAGGCTCATAAATAGACTCATAATTGTGTACCTAAAATTGCACAGTTCTGTTTGCAACGACGTTCAAAATTGTGTACATTATTATGGATGTGCGGCTGAGGCTTAAAACGTAAACTGTCGGTTGGCAGTAGTTGTCAGTTGGTAATTGTTGCCAACTGACAGTTGCAACACCCTATGGTTTTGTTTAGGTACGCACAATATTGCTACTCTATTATTCATTTGCATCAAATAAACTGAGATTTTTGCTTAATAATTATGAATGCCATTTATTCACATGTTGTTGACATATTGACAATCCAACAAAACTGTCACAAAGAAAAATGTATTCCGCATCACTTGTGCGCACTTTATGAACACAAAATTAGAATAAGTTGTATTTTTCTGTCCATAAAAATAGCCTTGGATGACAATGGTCTTAGCAACGTCCCACACATAATTCTGTCCTCAATTATGTCCATAATTGTTGATCGTGTCAAACTAGCTTTAGACATGGTAGTTACTTGTTGCAGTAGCTTGCCCAAATCTTAAAAAAATAATTTCTCGAACATAAGTCGACCATCGACGAAATATGTGATTTCGGGTATAAAGGACACGTACATAAATTTTCAATCTTATTTTGGAAAGCTTTACCAACGTTTCGAAATCAATCGTTGCTTCTTCAGGGCTAAAATACAAAAATTATACAATCACCGTCAGATATGACAAACATCGAAAAACTATAATTAAAAATTGTAATCAGTTTCATTATAGAGATAGAAATAAAAATATAAAAAATATAAAAAAATCAATCAAAAGGCCAACATTACCTCGTTTTCAGTTAAATTAAAAATCGAACAATAGATGAAATTATTTTTCTTTAAGGAAAACTCAGCAATAAATCAATATGAGACTCCAACAAGTAAACATAGAAACTCATAAAACAAAACTAATTGGAGCGGTTAATCACCTATTTACAATCTCTTTCAAAAATCACTTTAGAAAAAAACCAAAAACAGACCAATCAATTGAAATATTAAGAACAAAATGGAGGTAGTCTTTTCTTAGTGTCATTATCTTCAGGGAGCCACCATTAATGTCCACGATAATAAAACTCCCTAACATATCAAATAAATTAATATATGTATAGTGCATTCACAGTAACAATACAATTGAACCGTCGGACACCAAGACTCCCAACAAAAACAATCTGGCTCAACAACCAAAAAGACAACACAAAATACTCATTAAATATTAAAACTCGAACAATTATCTAGGTTCTCAAGTTACACGAACCTTTTAACAAAAAATTGTATATATGGCTAACGCCGCTGACATCTTCTTTATAGTTTACCGAATTGTTACACTTAATAAAAATCATCTCACTGAGAGTTTGCTTATAGGTATGTGATTCAACATCTAAGATTGTTGTTTTATCAAAATCAAAACGATGCCCAAGTTGAAACCTATGCTACGATAGAGCTGTTCTGTTAATTCTATCGACATGTTTACAGTCACATATATGTTGTTTGATACATTGGACATTGGACAGTTTTCACAAGTGATCTTACTACACACTTATACTACACACGACCTGGACAACATATCAGTTTTGTCTTTTAATTTGGTAAAAAACCAATTATAATTTTTCTCAACATAACTTGGGACTAAACGAACCTGATAACTTTTTAATAGTCTCTCAGTGAAATAATATATGTTTCCAACAAATGGAAAACTGAAAAACCTGTAACAATCATCAGGACAACGTGGAGCGACAGCTAAAGAACAATTAGTACTAGAATTGTTAATTAACTCTAGTTTAAATTTGTGTATATAACTATCAATTAATTTAAGTGGATAACCATTGTTTTTTAATTGTAGTCTTATTTTTTCCAAGTTAACATCATGGAAACGGCTGTCACTCAACGTGTACATTCTATACAATAAATTATTAATAGTGTTGACCTTATGGCCGAGAGTATGGCAGGAACTATAATTAATAATTCTACCAGAACTGGTAGGTTTTTGGTGCCAATCAGTCCTTATCTCATTACCATTCCGGACAAGCAACAAATCCAAAAAAAGGAATCACACCATCATGCTCCATTTCCATAGTAAATCTGATGGATCGATGCGTCGAATTCAAGGCATCCAAAACATCCGCCACCTTCTCAGGATTCACAAACATCAAAGAATCATCCACATAAAGTCCCATAAAACCGATATCACAACTATGAATGTGTTTGACAGCTTCAAAAATATCATTCATCACAATGTTCGCCAGTGCTGGACTGGCTGGAGCACCCATCGGAGACCCAAAAACTTGTTTGTAAAATTTCCCATTCCACAGAAAATAGCTACTGTCGAAACAGAATTCAATCAATTTTATCAACCACTCAAACGTTATATCAGTGTAGCAGGAACTAAAATGTCTCCTCCTCCTCAAGATAGTAATCACCAATTCTCTAGGTATGTTGGTGAAAAGTGAGACCACATCCATGGAGACCATGACATAGTCACCCATATCCCCATAATCGTCAAGTTTCCGTTTCAACTCATAAGAATTCCTGACACTAAATATAGAAGTGGATAAGACACGGCTCAATATCTCATGTACTAACTTTCCAATTTTATAACTAGGAGCACCAGTACAACTCACCACTGGTCTCAATGAGAGCTCCAACTTATGTGTTTTTCTCAAACAATAAAGTTTAGGTGGCTGAGAATTGCTGACCATCAATTTCTTGCACTGGACATCATTTATAAAACCATGTTTAAACAAGGAAACGACCAAATCATTGGCTCTCTTTTCGAATATTTTAGTAGGATCTTTACTAATTGGTTGATATGTTGTCCGATCATTTAACATCCTCGTAATCTCCGATATGTATTTTTCTCTCTCCATAATAACAGTTGTGTTTCCCTTATCCGAATTCATGACGATAATACCAGGGTTGTCCAACAGAAACTTTTTGGTCTCTTTCTTATAAAATTTTATGATGTTGTTTCGTTTATCTCTATTTTTATTGTACTTCAAACTATGTCTGATGTGACTCACCCATTCCTATCTTAAGTCGTTCTTCTTATCATCATCAGTATCTAGGTTCGAAATACAATATTCAAAGCTCTTGATCAGGTTAGGAATCGGTAAATAACTTGGACCAAAAACAAATTTAGGACCCATACCAAAAATAATTTTTGCTTTTTCCGGAATAAATACGTCAGTATAATTTTTAATAAAAGAGTCCACAGAAGTGATCTTCAAAGGAGAAATCTCTTTTGTGAGAGAGTTGAATTTTAACACACTCTTCATTCTCATCTTCTGGAAAACCTGTTGCGAAATACTGTCCACAAATCGCTGAAAGTCAGGTAGGTGTAACTTGAGAACCTAGATAATTGTTCGATTTTCAATATTTAATGGTCAGATATTGGACCAACCGGATTTGAATGATGTTCATTGGTTGCGAAACGTTGGCAAAGTTTTCCAAAATAAAGTCGAAATCACATATTTCGTCGTTGTTAGAATAGAGGGACGAGAATTTAATGCAATTAAAATAAGTCGATTAAATTCAGAAAATGAAACGGCGTTGAAAAAAAACAATATGGGCTTTCCAGTGCGAAGTCATTTGACTTTAAGTGCTATTTAAAACATTAAGGGTTGATTTCACCCTATCTTAAAAGACGGGCGGGCATGTTAAGGCATGGTTGGCATGTTTTGCCGGAGTACTTGAAGGCCTTTATAACGCGTGCCTTTCCAGCGGTTACTTTCCGAAGAAGGGGAAAGAGGCCAAGTTGGTTGTTTTTTTGAAGTCGGCTGATAAGCCAAGAGATCGGGTCTCATCGTATAGACCGATATGCCTGTTGCCGACCCTTGCAAAGGTTCTCGAGCGTTTGATAGTAGAGAGACTGAATGATCTTGTTGGAGATGGTATGAGTGATAGACAGTATGGGTTTAGGTGTGGCAGAAATACGGATGATGCCTGGCATGAGTTGATGAATGTGGTTCAACTTCCTCGGCGGTAGTACGTCCTAGGTGTGTTCGTAGACTTCCGAAGGGCTTTTGATAACTTTGAGTGGCTCAGAGTGATAGATAAAATAAGAGTCAGAATGCAGGGAATTAACTCTCTCGGTGAGCTACTTTAGTGAGAGGAAGGCTGTTGCTTGTAGTTTGAATGAGCAGATCAGGTGTGAAGTGACCCGCGGTTGTCCCCAGGGTTCTATTTGTGGGCCATACATATGGAATTTAATGGTGGATAATCTGTTGCATGAGTTGGAAAGGGGAAGTGTACCTGTTGTTGCGTATGCGGACGATCTTGTAGTAGTGGTGGATGGAGACAGTAGAGATCAGGTTGAGAGGGTTGCCGTGAGTGCTTTGGAGAGGGTGAAATCTTGGGGTGATGTTGTTGGCGTGGAACTAAATGCATCTAAAACGGTGAGTATCTTGTTGAAAGGTAGTTTATCTCAGAGCAGACCTCCGGTTTTCCGTGTGGGAGGGAAGTCGATTAAGTATGTTACAACGGTGCGTTACATGGGAGTACATGTAGGTGAAAGATTGAATATGAGAGTACACTTTGAGAAATTGAGGGAGAGAATAGTCATGACTGTGGCAAAACTTAAAAGAGTTTTGAGATATGAATGGGTAGTAAGTGGTAGAACGTCTAGAATCTGGTTTCGGAGTCTGCTTACTTCATGTGCGTTATATGGTGCAAGTGTTTGGGCGCAGTGTATGGATATGCAGGTGTGTAGGGACCTTCTCGCCCGCTGTGAGAGAGTTGGCTTGTACTCCTGTATGCGTGTGTGTAGAACGGTGGCAACGAGTGCAATGAGAGTGCTGATGGGAAGTTTACCATATTACCTTGAAGCACGGAAGCGGATGCAATACTACGAGATTGATCGGAATGTTGAGATGGACTTAGCGTGTAAGAAGGAAATGAAACGCCGAACGGAACAAGAAATGTGGGAGATTTGGCACAGAGAGTGGAATGAGGAAACGACTGGGAGGGTTTTGTATGAGTTTGTTAAGGATGTGAGATTTTTAAGTATGAGGCCGTGGTTCTATCCTAGTATGAGGCTTGGATATTTGTTGACAGGCCACGGTAGTTTGAATAAGTTTCTTCATCATACGTATGAGGATGATCAGCTGCTTCTCATAGAGGGAAGCAGTAGAAAAGAGATAGAGGAGAAGTCTGAGCGATACCTAGATGTAGTGTGTGACTGGGGTGCAAAAGTCGGAGTGGAAGTAAATGGAACTAAGACAGTCTCAATGTTGATGAGTGATGAGTGACCGTCCGGGAGAGGTTGAATTTTCGAATGCACTTTGTATGTTTGCGAGAGAAAATGTTGTAAACAGCTGGAAGATTGAAAGAGTGACGAGAAAAGATTGGGGATTGAGAAGGCGCACTGTTAAAACGTGGTACAGAGGACTCCTGACTGCATGTGCGATGTATGGAGCGACAGTATGGGTTGACAGCTTGAGACTGGGAGCGTGTAAGAGGATTCTAGGAATGTGTGAAAGAGTTGCGTTGTGTGCGTGTTTAAGAGTGTGCCGGACTGTCTCCACTGCTGCGATGAGGGCGCTCATGGGCTTCCTCCCGTGGCATTTGGAGGCATGGAAGCGTATGAATGTGGCACGAATGCGTAAAGATGAGCGGTTGACTGATATGCGTCGTGAATTGGAGAAGTTAATGTGTGTGTTTGAAATCAGAAGAAGAGGTGTGTAAGCGGGAACATGAATGAATGAGGGTATTGTTTGGGCTCCCTTGCACAGTATCACGCAGGGGGTTATCTTTTGGAAAAAGGGTAGCTTTTGGAGTGGCGGCCCTACGTTTCCGAGCTGATTCACCAGTGCTGAGTGCTGCAGGACTCAACTGGAAAGGGGCAAATGTTCGCGAACTTTCAACCAGTGACGTAGACTAGTACCATGGGCGGCCGAATATACATAATTTTGATTTTATTTCTTAGAATCCAAACTTTATTGACACACTGTATATTCTACCATTCAAATATTTTATTTAATTACACCAAACTAGTTTCGACCTAATAGGCCATTATCAGTAGTTTTTTGTCAAAGTGAATTTTTATAAAATTTAAATCGATTTTTGTAATTTTAAGAAAAATTTGAATTTTTACTTATTTATTTTGATGATATTGGTCTTATTTCAATTAATTAATTTTATTATTATAATAATTTTTGATTTCAAAATTCACGTGATTAAATATTACTGGTAACACCGATTTATAATTTGAACAATAAACAATCAAATTTTCAAAAAATCATAAAAATAATTAAAATTGAATGTGAAATCGATTTCGAACACATGCATGAAGATCTTTACATTATAAATGAGTTAAGTAACAATACAACTCAACGATGATGAGAAGAAATTATTGGAACAAAGGCATAAAATCGGAATTAAGAACCTCAAACCAAACCCAATCCACATCTTATCATTTGAAATGGATTGCGCAATTAGAAACCACCAACAAGAAGAACCAGCTAGAAAAGATTGCATACAATACATAAAACATCAAGAGAAACAAGAAGATATAATACAAAAAGTACGACAGAGAAGAAAATGGAGACATATACAACGTCATCACAAAATTGAAAAAGAAGATAGATGGAAATAATTGCATATATACCTCGGCAAGAGCTGTAATAATTGACATGAAACTATACATCGAAAAAGAAGAAGAGTTCATAAAAGACAATAAAAATCAACTAATTAAGAACAATCTAACCACCAAAAATTCGACTACAATTAGTTGAGAACTTCAACAGCTCCGATCGATATGAATAATTTAATTATGGGTTCTTTCGTTGTCACAAATTTAAACACAAAAGTTCCAGTATTACAATCTGAAACACTACTTATCGAATATATAGAACAAAAAATTTCTGATAAACATGATATTGATAATATAACCAAATTATTGGACATCATCATTAATAGTAAATAGACTGGGATATTAGGTTCCCTCAATAGGTCAGTTAGTAGAGCAGTTGCCATGAAAGCAAAAGGTCGACTCGTTAGAGGCGTTTAGAGTTCCACTCGAGGAACAAATTTTTCCCCAGTCAAGAAAAATCGAATTTGGTTTCATTAATTCTTTCATTTCTAATTAACATCTGCATTCGATTGGTTTAAATTGGACATTTAGTAATAATAATTATTGCAAGTTCAAAAATAAAATATATAAAATAAAAGAAGGTGTACCCATGGAGATGTCAGCTTCGAGTACAATCGCAGATTTCTTTCTTCATAAATTTGAAAATGTACACATTTTTGAATAAATCTAACAACAAATATAAGAGGATATATTCAAATATTATAAAAGATACGTCGATGATATACTAATAATATGGTCTGGTAATTAGCAACAACTTGAAGAATTCCGACAAACACCTAAATGATGTACATCCAAACATAAAGTTTATGAAAGAAGTCGAAAACAACAAGCAAATAAACTGACTAGAAATTTGAATATAAAATATACTGAAAACCAACGACAAGTAGCTGTATAATCCCATATTCAATCATATCATCACCATCAACACAAATTTTCGGTCTTCTTACTACTACTTTAGAAGATTACTTACAATGCCTTTCAATAAGAAGAATCTTGAAGAAGAAAAACAAATAATTATGGACTTAGCTGAAAAGAATGAGTTTCCTCATAAAACAATCATTAACATTTACGAAAAAAAAAATTGAAAAATTAATGGACCCATTTTATGTAAAAGAATATAACAATAATATGGAATATACTATAGAACCTTTACATATGATGAAATTAACAGACATATTGCAAAGATTCTACATAAATATAAAATAAAACCTGCATTTAAAAAACAACATACAGTAGGCAACATTTTACATAATAATGAAGTTAAAAAGAAAATCACTGAAAAGCACGAAGTATATAGCATAAAATGCGATAACTGCGATTCATTTTACACTGGTCAAAGCGGAAGAAAACTTGAATACAGATTTTCATATTCAATTTTAATTATTTGTATGATCTTTGAAAATTAGATTGTTAATTGTTCAAATTATAAATCGGTGTTTACCTGTAATATTTAATCACGTAAATATTTAAATCGAAAATTATTATAATTATAAAATTACTAAATCGAAATTAGGTAAGATAATTAATTCAAGCAAAACTCAGATCTTAAACTACACAAATTTATTTCAGACCGATATCATCAAAACAAATAAATAAATTTAAATGATTTTACAAAAATTCACTTTGACTAAAACCACTGATGGTGGCCTGTTAGGTCGAAATTAGTTTGGTATAATTAAATAAAATATTTCAAGGATAGAATATATATTTTTAACCATAAATAGAAAAAACTTTTGAAGGAGAACATACCGCTAAAATTAAAAATAGTTATTATTTACAGTACCGTTGTTGAAATGAACTTAATTGTATTTAGGCGTACTTAAACAAAGGTAGTACTAATGTAATAATGAATTTTATCAAATTCAAATTTAAAATGAGTTGTCGCATATTGAATGTACGTTTTCTATGTTGGATTAAGAAATTATTAAAAAGTAGATAATATTATCCGGAATGTTACAATTATTTATACGTTTTGAGTGAACAAACGAAAAACAAACGATTGCATCTATTATGAATAAGTAACAAAAACAAAAAAACAAAATAGCGTCGTATTTTTTTCTTTTTATAACTTATTTTGGAAGTTTTTATAAAAATTGAACGAATTGTGAACATACGATTAAATATAGCGAACAAACATCAACAAGCCATGAACAAACGATTGCCATGAAAAAATTCTGAAATTCCAGAAATGAAGGGCTATCTTCCCAGTGGTTTATCAAGTACCAATGTCGTTGTCCCAGTTCAATGATGCAATATGAGACTATTAAAATAAAATAAAAAGGTTTTAAATCCTCGCATTAAATAACATAAACTTCGTTCAGTTCAATTTTGAAAAAAGAGTTCAGTAAATTCCATGTTGTCAAGCTTACTAATACATATTT